>JADRCO010003036.1:0-11353 GCA_021464525.1 Rhizophagus sp. LPA8_4_AMF
GTCCATCCCAGAAATTTTTTGGGCTAAGAAATTCATTTTGGCATAATATGCAATACTGTATGGAATTCTTTGTGTATAACATTGACGAGATCCCCAGAAAATCTTTGGATTGAATGAAGGGTAATAAATATAGTCCAGATTGGCCTTTTCACCTTTTAGTGACTGGAGGCTCACATAATGGAAAAACTAATATGGTTATAAAACCTTATTTTTGGCAACAAACTTCAGCGCATGTTTAAAGGCAAGAAGGGGAATAAATATATTAAAAATGATCATCTCGTATTAGTTGGAAAACATGCTGAGCCTAAATGGGAGTTGGTTAAAAATGCTTTCCATATTTTTGCAAATAGTCCTGACCCATATCAGGAGAATATCTCATTTCAAACAATAAAAGCCGAAAAAATTCCAGATATAAGCAAATTCTCTCCAAAAGGAAGCACTGTTATTGCTTTTAAAGATCTCTGCGCTAAATCAAAAAAATACAAGAATGTATCATCCCTTACTTTATTAGCGATCGGCATTAAAACATCTCACCAATATATGTAACTCAGAAATATCAAGCTGTACCAAAGATAATTCGTGAAAATATCTCACATCTAGTCATGTTCTGAGGGAGTGGAAGTAGAGACGATATCCATAGAGTCATGCGTCAATATACAGATAATCTGAAAAAGGCATCCAAGATTATTGACAAGCATCTGCAGGATCGGAATTTTGAAGTTTTTGATTTTACTAAGGTGATAGATGATCTATTAGCGATTAGACTAGGTTGGAATATCCCTTTGAAGCTGGATGAGTAGAATCTGACTTCATAGATGCCAGCTCTTTTTCTGCATCCTGCACCTGCATCTTCAGATCTTCGATCTCATAGCGCATTTTCTTATTTGCATTAACCCGCTCATTGTACTCTAGATTTACATCTCACATGAACTTCTCAAAAGTTTTTTATTATAATCGAGCAGGTGCTGGGATAGTACTTTAAGCTCATTCATAACCCGACGATTATTCTCTTCTTCATAATCATGCTTTAATGCCTCTGGCCAAGTAGTATCATTGGTTTGGAACTCATTATCTACAACATGTATAGTCGGTAATGCTAGGGATATATTACATTCTGGTCAGCTTCGAGAATGCAATATTTTTTCCTGAGTCATAGTTTTACGTTTCTTCCTATTTAATGAGTTCTCATAAACCTCTAATGTGCGCCTCAAATAAGATTCAATTCGTTCAGACTTCTTGGAAATAGATTCTAATGGAACAGGATCTTTAGAATGGTATAAGAGTCTCTCACATGCTCTCTTGACAAGACTTTCAGGTAGTCTATCAATAATATGTTTATAGTCAGAATAGAACATTTTAATAGATATAGTTTTGCGCAAAAAAGTTTGCATGCAAAATACATCTATAGCTAGACTATAGTGATATTATTTACGTGTCAGTGAGCATATCACGAATTGCGTCACATCTGGTAAGGGATTGGCTAGGCTCATGGCCATATGGCCACATGGTCACCAGAAGATCGTTAACGGTTTTTATCACATGATACAGATAATAAATTCTTTATTAATTCTGGCCTTAAGCTCAAGATTATTTTATTAAGACAATATTCGAGATCTGGGTCAAGGATTAATCTGGAAAATTTGGCGCACAAGTTCACAATTATTATCCATATCTAATAAATCTACAATAGTCAGATTATATAGCTGGATAAGAGCTGGGAATTTCATCATAGAGTCACATGCACCTAGCTCTTTACACCTATATTTCTTATATTCTGGAATTCTGATGAAATTTTTAGAGTTAGATTTCTTATCAATATGGTAGTATTCAAGATTCCATGGCCATTTTAACATGTCAGTCCAATCCACCTCCCATATCGAACCTCTAATAACTATATAGCCTTGCTGATATAATAATTTCAAAGAGAGTATGAAACCTATATTTGTTAATCTCAAACGTAATTGAACTCCTTTTTCCAATATCAACTCCAAATCATTTGATCCAAAACCCCAATATTCACGAGTAGGGATTCTCCTTAAAAACTTCATATCATCAGGAGTACCATCATTCCTCACCATTTTCCAAATTTGTTTTGCCAATGATTTGGGCCTCTTCTTGTAATTCCTATAAGCTCGCTGGATAACTGTTGCATAGAAATTTTTAAAGCCATAATTATAGTATTTAGGAATCAAGAATCCCCAAGACCGCTTCATAGATCTTCCTGAAATACTTCACTAAAATAGTTAGGATCTAACCCAGAATAGGCAGACCATGCATAACAATTTTATCCCGCAGATGGTACTGTAAGGTCGATCCCCACAGTGTTACCTGTCAGTCATGTGACTGTGCTACATGGATCAATTACAATTGTTAACAAAATCGCTTTTATTAGTATTTTCCCAAGTTCTACAATTAATAAAATATTATATTTTCAAAACATAAAAGTTTAGCTAAAGGTAAAAATGACTCCTTAAATATAAAATCAAAATAATTCTTCTTGTTAACTCATCAAAATTCATGAACTAAAAATGTTAGTAAATATTTCCTAATTCAACAAAGTACCAATAAAAATAATCAACTAAATAAATTTACAAGAATAGTTTAGACTCATTACAGAGTTGATCATTTGATAAAATACATTTCTAAAAGTAAACACCTAATTTAATTATAATGTTGATCCCTCCAAATAATACTGCGCACTATGTAGGTCCAGACCCTACAGTACATTTCATAAATACTAGGCGATCATGTATGCAGATTATATAGCTATCATTTCACAAAAAAAATAAAGTGTTATATTTGGCTAAATATAGTTGAGATAAATAATGTTATTATCCAGTTGAGAGATATTAACTTTATCCCCTATTTGCATTATTTCGAACAGAATTAAAATATTCCTCAGCATCAATCAAGACATGGCTTCTCTCAAATCTATAGGCCGAAATTTCAGGTGCACTTGCACTACATCACATAGGGTATCTCTCAAGACCGCCCATTAATGCAACAGGCTTTGGTGGCAAAGGAGGAGGGGTCAATGAACGTGGCTTATCCATCCAAGATTCCCTTTGGGAATAGTAACTCTAATATTGGACAGGCTTTTTCGGAAAAGGAGTTAAGAAAGTATTGCTCATACAGATATTTTTTTGCTAGTTATAAATATAGTAAGGCTTGCTAGACGTAGTGTTTACATTACTTTGCACCTTATGCTTTTGCCTGATACGTCTAATCCTATTTGATACATTTTCCAACCACATCTCATATCGACGGATTGCCTTCTTTGTGAAATAGCAAGGTGGAGGATTATTTTTCAGCTTCATGTAGTCTTCGAAGCTCATATCACAATATTCATTTCCAGTACAATTTGTACGCCAATGCTTATCCATAAAGAATGCATGGAAATACTCATACCCACTTCCTAATTTGGAATAGACGAGCTGATTACAAGAATAGCATATTCCTATATTTACTCCGAACCAAACATTACACTGATATAATAAATATGTTTGTTTTCTTGCAATAAGATATCTCTTATTATAATCAGTTAAAAGATGATTTTTTCTATATACCATTAATGTGTCCCAAATTCGATTCTTCCAATCTGATGGAGTCTCATTCCCACGCATTCTAGGAAGATCATAGTTAACATGCGAATCAGTTATACTTAAATGTACAAAGGGGTCAGAATATACCATATTTATTGATTTTAGCTATTTAACTATTTATATCGTTTTTAGTGATTTTAATGATTTGTAGCAGTTTGAAACAAGTATACTATAATAAATATCAGATTCATTTTTATTCGATTACAAGCATATCGGGGATTTATATAGGGCCATATCTCAGCTAAGCTAATTTTATATATGCACAGGGCGCCTTCAGCTAAATCAGTTTGTGGTATGACGTATATCATATCACATGTATCACCCTAGCTTCCACGACAGTTTCTCGATAGTTCTAAGAGAGTTTCAGGCGCTGGTGAGTTTCCATAAATTACGAGAATTGTGCTACAATACAGTTTATTTATTCAATGATCAGGTCACATAACATATACATGAGTTAAAAATATAAGTCCTATTGGGCGAAACTTTATTAATATGTTTTTCTTTCACTTCAGTCTGTGACATGCAAGTCACAGGCGTAGTAATATGTGGCGCAGTAAAGCCATCTTCTCATTCAAGTTATTCGAGCTTTCAATCCAAATTTAAAAGAAAGATATAATTAACAGGAATAATGGAAGTTTGGTTGCCAGTAGTAATTTCTCCAGACTTACTAGTTTCCAACCTTGGGCGCATCAAAAACAAAAAAGGTATGATATTTAGGCGAAATCCCTGCAAAAGAAATGGTTATATACAAATAGAGTTTAAAGTTAATGGTATTCGTAAACATACCAGTGTCCATATTTTAGTTGCACGAACATTCATTCCTAATCCAGAAAACAAGCCCCATGTTAATCATATTAATGGCATCAGACATGATAATCAGGCTGTTAATTTGGAATGGGTAACTTCTAAAGAAAATGCTGAACGTAGGGTATTCCTGAATCCTAGTCGTGGTTGAGGTAATTCTAGACAAATCATTCAGAAAACATTAGATGGAAATGTTGTTCGAATCTGGAATTCCATCTGCATTGCTGGTGATGCACTTAAAATCTCAAAAAAAAGCATTTTGGCGTGTTGTAGTAAAAAACTGAATATCACTGGTGGTTGGTGTTGGATGTACTATGAAGATTATGTAGAACAAAATCCTGATGAAGATTGAAGAGAAATAGAGATTAATTCACAAAAATTTAGAGTTTCATCCTTAGGAAGGGTACAGTTAACCAACGGCTTAATTACCAAAGAATCATTACATGCAGGCTATTACTGAATTGGCCAGATTCATAAATATCAGGTTCATCGTTTGGTAGCGTTAGCATTTTGTTCGAATGAAGAAGGCAAAGAATATGTGAACCATATTGACGGCAAATCTACAAACAACAGGGCATCTAATCTCGAATGGTGTACACTGAAAGAAAACGTTCAGCATGCCGTACATCTTGGGCTTTGTAGTAATAACCCTATCAAACGTGCCATCAAGCAGATTTCTGATGATGGCTCTATTCAAGAATTTTCATCCATAGCCAAAGTACAACGCGTAACTGGGATTGACAATGTAAATATGGGTGAGTATGTTGAGGTATTCGAAATCATGCTGGTGGATGTCGTTGGGAGTACGTCACATGATGAACATAGTCAGTCACGCGCAAATATACTTAATATACTTGAGTGTGATTTATCATTTATGTGATCACTGTGTATAATTACATTTTAAGTCACACAAAAAAGTATAAATATGAAATGACTCATTTTATTTAACTTTTTAATATTTTTTAACGTGAAAAAAAACTTATCAATATGTCGGATGAATTAAAGTCTCCAGGACGCCAAAGGGATTTGGAGGAACTAAAGTCTATACGACACCAAAGGGCTTTAGAATTATTACAAAAGCCTGGAATGAGGGAATCTTTCAAGAAACTTTTTAATTTGACTGCATTAAAAGAGTTTAAAGAGGCTGGAGAACCTTCTGAAGAGGACGATGATATTTTAGGTATTTATAATCATTTAGTACTTTTACAAAATCTCAAATTTTAAACTTTGTTCGTTGAACTTCTAGCATACCTTGAGTATAAGAAACGTGAAGATTGTAAGAATGACATTAACTTTAGCTCAACTGGTGGGGTTACTAGACAGAGAGCAATTGGTAAGTCAAGTCTATTAATGTTCTACTTGATCAATAAAGCTGAACTCATATGACATAACTTTTTAAGGAACTGGAAGACGTATCTCTTCCAATGAAGATAAACGAAATGTTGGAGATATGTTTGTGGTTCATTCCAACAATACTCCGAGATCCGAAAAGAAAAGCCCACATTTTAATTTTAGAAATGGAGAACAACCAACTACTTCAATTTATAGGAATGATAAATATAGTGATAAAAAATTTAGATCTAACGGAATTTCCGTCTCTGTCAGTGTACCTAACCGACATGCTCAACGATTTGAGACAATTAAATCTACTAAATGACTACATAAAGAGAAATGTGAAAGTCAAATTTAGAAAACATGGCAAGGACAAAAATGGCGAGGACGAGTTAAATTTAAAACCACCAGCTCAACCTGGTGATCTTATTCATAAAGAGAGTAGTATATATACATTAATTTTACCTGGATGGAATTGGTTAATTTTATGGCATCTTAGAGGGTGATGGTTTAGAGCCATCGCACTTTTTGATAACCATGATGGATATAAACTTTTTTAGATACTTTTTACAGCAACTGTAAAACAAGTATTTAATTTTGCTTATCAATACTTCTCTTCTTATCAATCTGATCAATTCTGCTCACTATACCAAAACTGTAAAGCTCTTTGCTTTAAGTAAATAAAATTTGTAAATTGCAAATTTTTAAAGATAATTCTGCATTATAAAAATCCATTCAAAAGAAAATGTTTACAGATTCTTTATTAATACAATAGTATAAATATTTATTAATTTGTGATATCATTTTAACTATCTACGAAGCATTTTAACAATTACATATTTAATGCCATCCCAAGACAAACTCGAAATAGATGATAATGAAAAAGTTTTAACTCGTACTATTATTGCTCTACCCTTATCTGCATCAATGCTACTGAAGAGGCCATAAATCTTTTGAGCCCTTTCAGTTCTTTCTTGAAGAGCTTCTTCTGAAATGTCTTTGGGGAGTTATTTCTCTACACCATCGGTGACTAGAGTCTGGGATGCCAAATCACTATGATTTAATGATCTATAATGATCATACCGTTTCTTCAATGCTTCTCCAAAATCAAAATAATAGCGAAGAATGTCTTGCGTTGTCTTTTTAAGAAGGTCTTCACCATCAACAATTTTATTATATAGGTTGAGGAAAATATTTGAGTCACTGTTCGGTTTGGTTTGTAAGATTTCTTCTTCATTTCCAGGATTATCAGTAGACAATTCTTTAATCAGTCTTTGCAATGTAGGGGAATTATCTCGATCAACAGTCTTCTTAGACTTCTTTGACTTTTTGCTAGAAGATTTTTCGGTAGAAGCAGGTTTCCTAGTGCATTTTTTCTGCGTGGTACTCAAGCTCTGGGTTTCAAAATTGTCGGTTACTATTTCATCGTTGTCAGTTTCCATATCATCAGTTTCCGTATTATTAGTTGATGGACATATAGGGCACAGCTTTTGTGGATTATTGATACAGCTGTAATGGATAATATGCATGCAGGTTAAATATACGAGTGGTTTTGGAGGACCTTGGGGTTGAGGGGAGATTCGAAGAAAGCCTAGAGGAGGGAGGTACGAAGAAAGGTCTTCAGAACATTTAGCGCATCTCAAAGTACTTTTGACTTGCTGAGTTGCTGTATCCTCGATCCCTCCCATCTGTATAGGTGGTGAAGATAGGGTAAACATTCCCATTAAGTTGGATAAAGGTGAAATTCCACTTGATTGAGAGGTCACTCTGGGATCAGGTATTGGCAGATCGGAAATGATAGTAAGGCCATCAGCTTGATCTAAGATGTCCACACACTTTCCACAGTCAGGGGCTGGACATGCGCTTGAAGTACCAATAAAAAGTTTTTTTTCAATACAGAGTCTGTGAAAAATATGTCCGCAGATGAGGTATGAGAATGCTTTGAGAGGAGACATTAAAAAGTCATTGCCACATTCGGGGCATGAATCTAGTTCTGGGAAATCAATATCTCCAACAGTTTCATTATCGAGACTTTTAAGGATATTATATCCAAGGTTTTTAAGATTAACAAGAGAGGGTCTCTCAGATTCCGAAATACTGCTCTTTTCTCTACTTTGCATGTTGCCGATTAGGCCAATATTGATTTCATCAACAGTGGTCGCTTTTGTATTAACAGAGCTATCTTGGGTTCTCCATACCTGCCCACTTATCACTCTCGTGGTCAGAAAAAAAGCTATCTTGCTGGCTAAAGCTGAAGACGGGTTTTTATATCACTTGTAAATTTCGCAGGAGAAAACATTCCTGGATTTTCACCAGCAATTACGCACTACATTTCGTCATTTGTTAATCTCTTGCAAATCTATAAAAAATGACTTCAGGATTAGCAATACACATCCCCAAATCTCATATGCGAAATAAGGATTGTCAGAAAAATAGAATATTGTTTTATTAATATATTAATAGCGTGGCCAGAGACATGACATATAAAGTCGAAAAAATAATGTGAATATATATGCAGATCTTACATCACACAGCCCCTATTCTTCGGCAAGAATTTTACTGAATGTCTTCTGCGCATTTCAGGTAATCGGGTTTAGAATAGCGCAGTCTCTTTTGGATAAGCCACTCACGTGATTCAAAAAAAAGAAAGAAACTATACGACAATCTAGCCTATACGAATATGCAATTCATCCAATAATTCATCATTGAGGATACTTTACTTTCGTATCTTCTGTCACGATAGTAATAACCTCTATTACGCTCACCATATACATTATATCCGCCATATCCATCATCATCTGAATCACCTGAATCGTCTGGCATCTCTTCTTCAGAATCACTGTCACGATTACAGTCACTATCATCGTCTGTCTTAACTGATTGTGAAACAACTTCTTCATTCGTTTCTTTCACCGACTGGGATGTAGAATCAACTTTCTTATCAAAATACACACAATCCTTCGCACAATCTTCCAAGAGCATTTTGTAAAAATTGTCATCAGCTTCGAGCGAATTGCTTGGGCTGACTTCTTTGGAATCATCAGAAGAATTGGAGACATGGGTTAAAGGAATAGGTGCTGTTAATTCGCTTACCTCGGCTGAAACCAAGGGATTCGCTCGCACCTCCAACATATCAGTTTGACTGGAAGAATCATCGTTAATAAAATTGTCCTGATCCTCACTGAAATCCGTACTGGGCTTATTTGAGAAATGATCCATAATCTTTTGGATTTCATCATTAGTAAACTTTGATATTTCATTCGCACTATACGACTTGATATACTGGATTTTATCTAATCCTATTTTTTCGAGAAGTTTGTAGATCTTCTTAGCTCTCTGAGTTTTTTTGCGCAAACCATCTCTTGTTATGTCTGGGAGTGGCACCCCTGTATCTTGAGATCTTTCCTTACGAAGGATATTAACTTGCTTCATGACTTTATCGTATATTAGACCTCTTGCCTTCTTTTCGCCAATTTTATTTTTATCACACAAGGCTTCCAACTGAAATACGAAATTTCTTCTATAGTGGTACCAGCATAATATTTCTTCTTGATTTGCTTCCAATCTGTGCTCTTCTGCAATAAGCGCTTTATCACATAACTGGGCCAAATGCTGAAATATCTTTATCATACTAGTCCCATGAAATGAAGACACTAATGTATCTGAATTATCAGATTTCTGGAACTGCGCGGTCTTGGAAATTTTAGTCACATGATTTTCTTTGGGTACGGATGAAGAGATTTCTTGAATCAATCCCTGCCCATTTTTTTCATTCTTCTTTTCTGTATTGTGTCGCTTTATTTCACTACTAACGATTTTCTTATGAGCCTCAAGCAAGAAACTATCCATATCTTTCTCTTCCAACAATTTGCCGTTAAGGCGCTTCGCAGAGTTGCCAGGTACCGTCGCCACCTCTGTTATCAGTTCTTCTTTATTATAGTAAACTTCTTCAGGAAAGGAATTATCTGTTTCCACATCCACCAATGGTTTCTCATAATACTCCGCAACTGAATTAAAGTTAGATGTACTATCATCAGAAGGATTATCATCATACGACTGCTCTTTCACTAGTAAGGAAGCCTGTTTCACTATCGCAAGTCTGACCTCTCCTCCATAGTTCGCTTTAAAAGCTCAGCTTTTTCCGCCTCAAGCTCGGCATTCTTAGCCTCAAGTTCGACGATACGCTGTTTCAATACTTCAAGCTCGGATGACATGATCTATATGTATAACTAATACACTGTATATAAGCATTCAAAATAAAAAAATATCATGTGATTTCCAGGACCGCGCGGTCTCGGAAAAATGCCAAGAAAAAAATTTTATTATTACATGCAAAAAATAAATACAAATGTTCAGAATTTTGCTTGTGATACATGACGTCTAGACTAATATATATGATTATTTTTTCTTGATTATCTCTTCTACACAGCACTTTTTAGTTTCGGGTTCCTCACTACCTACTGCTCTATCCTTTAATAATCCTACGATCACTTTTAAAGCTCTCTTCACATTCTTACGCAATTCTGTATCATCTTTGAGAGCGTCTTCTGTTAGTGAAATTCAATACTCGGTCCTGCTAGTACTATAGATGCTCTCGGTACTATGAAGAATGAAGTACCAGTCAGTGCCAGTACTGACTATACCATAGTCATATTTGTAATCAGGATCGAATGCCTCATCAACTTTTCATTTTTTCTTGTTCATATTTATATTCATCTGAAGGGTAATAGAGAAGTAACTTAGCAATAGCCCATGATCATCCTATAGCGAGCGAGCTAGTAGAATTTGTTATACTTACATTACACGCACTTTGACATTGCAATAAGTTTTGGCAAATACCCATAGTTGCTTGATTCTGTTTGCCCTCGGTTATGCAAATAATTTCCTCTAACATCTCGCTAATAATTTTTTTGATGGCATAGTCGATACGGCCTGTGTTTTCTTCACCAATTATATTTGCCTGAGGTGTGATTACCAAGTCACCGAGAATACTTATAGCTGTATGTAAGATTATTGAAATGTACTTGCACCGCATAGCTTCGTTACTATCTACAACTGGACCCATATTTTTTATTCTACAGAGAATGTCGTCAATGCATAGCTTAAATTCGGGGCACTTTCGTTGATGGTGTGGGTGGCTATATTATGATAATTGAGTTCGAAATATATAGAAAAGAATCCTTTAATCTGATGTTACTTACGTGGTATGAACTGTGGAATGTGAGTTATATCTCCGCTAACAATCCCATATTTCTCCAGCACCTCACTCAACCCTTTCTTAGTCTTGTACGAGGAGAACGACCTCAACTTTTTATCTTTACACTCCTTAGCGAACTTCACGAGTCTCATAGCAGGTCCCAAGCCTAAGCCAACACTGCGAAGCCTTTCTTCGGTTAAGTCAAACAAGTCCCTGCCATTAAGCTCTTCCTTCTCTAAAATTTTGATAGCCATTTCACTAAGCTCCAAGTTTTTCTGCCCTTGCAAATATTCTATAAGCTTGGCCGTGTCATATTTTTTAATTTCATCAGCCAGCGAGACCATCTCATTTCTAGCAACAGTAGTAAAGCTCCGCATGAGCCGGCTTGAGCCGAGCCACAGGCTGGCTCGGCTCGGCT
>JADRCO010003037.1:0-11351 GCA_021464525.1 Rhizophagus sp. LPA8_4_AMF
ATAATTATTTTTTAGCTTATATAAGTAAAAAATAAAATTATAATTAACTTAAAAAATAATAAAAATTTTAAAATTTTATAAATATATTAATATTTTATTTAAAATTATATAATAAAATAAATTTTTTATATATAATCACACCAAAATGAAAATTATCTATATATATAACTATATAAAAAAATCTCATTATAAGCACACCTCTTTATAATCATTCCATTTGCTGGTCCCAAAGGGTGTGATTATAAAGGAAGCTAATTATACCTGCAACTTCTGTATCTAGTGAACATTTATTTTCAGATGCTAACAACCTAATAAATGCATAGAGGATATGATTAAATACAAATCTAGTTGGAAAGATACTTTGTTTGAAATGAATATGAATGTTATGAATGTTTTCACATCCAACTGGAATGAGGAATAAACAGTAATACTGTATAGTAAATAGTAACTTACAAATCACTACTCAAATAGTCAAATTACGATATCAGTTTTAATAAATATTAAATAAACATGCATAAAGCATAATTGTCAATTGATAATTTCAATTGTTAAATGATGTTGACGTTTTTAATTTTTTTAAAAAATATTTTATTTGTAAAATATAAGTTACTATAAAGTTATACAGTATATCTAAATTTGGATGAAAATCTGATTGCAATCTTATTATTAGCCCAAATTAAATCTGAAATTACAGATGATCCTAAAAATTTTGGATTATACTAGACCCAGATTATAAACTGAATATGATGACAGAAATTAGGATTCTATCTGAATAGCTTTAAAAAATAGGATCGAACCCCTAGCAAGAAAATTTTATATGTAGAAATAAACTCTTTGAAGAAAACTTTGAAGAAGCTTTGCCTAGACTGATTCGCTCTCACCACCAACTATTTTCTTAGTTCTCTCTGGATTTTTAGTAGATAGTTACGATAAGCTTTAGAGATAAAACTGTAGTTTTTTTCTATTTGCGATTTGTTTTTTTTTATTTTATTGTATTTTCTTTTTATCTTTAGATAGTTTCTTTATTTGTTGATCAGTTGTTTTCTTTAAGTACCAGTGTGTCTCTACATTCCATAGACTATAAAGCCTTAAATTAAAAGAATTGGTATTTCACATATTAATCACTTATGCAGGAGAATTAGAGCAAAACAATGCATATATGGGGTTTCATTAAAATGACAGGTAGTTTATTAGTTGCTAGAGAATAGTTGGGTAGCGAGCTTTTTACTATTTTACATGTAATCCTGTTATACTGATTATTTTTAATTAATAAATGTGTTGCTTTTATCCAAAAAATAAATAATTTAGAATAATATATATAATATTAGAATTTTATCATTTATTATACAAAGACAATTGTATTATATCTTCCCTATAAAAGTTAATGGTAATTCAAAAAATTTTTCACGTTTTAAACTGAAAAAACCAAATACAGTTAGACCTCTATATAATCACCAAGTTGGTTACACTTCTGAGTGGTGAATGTATAAAGGTGTGATTGTAATTATTAACTCTTATAAATCTGCCTAAATTATAAGCTAATAATTTAATAATATTGGCCGTTAAACTTGGCCAGAATTAAGATTGCATCAAAATTATGTTTTTTTAAAAGTTGTAATTTTGGTCAAAAATTTTTTAACTAAACTAAATTAATAATTTTGGCTTGAATTTAGTTTAAAAATTTGAAATGGATTTAGAGAAATCAGCCATCAGATTTCTTAATTTATGACCAATTTGAAATTAGTAATTGTAAAGAGTTCAAATTACTAATGAAGATGATATGTACATTACAGGTTATGTGGTGATAGTAGTTGTAATCAATTTGTGATTATAAAGAGGTATTTTAATTAAGATAATGTCCGTTTCATAAAATTGAGTTCTTATATAGAGGTGTGACTGTATAGGATGTAACTGTATAGAGGTCTAACTGTATTTTTTATTTCATAAAAAATACTTTTGTAGAAACTGTACTGCAAAAAAAGACACACTTCAGCTAAGTGAAATTCTAATACTATCATTATTTCCAGTAAGTATAATATAAAAAGAAAAATATACATAAATATTTTAAATAGATTACAGTAAATATTACAAAAATTTTTGAAAGTTTTAAAAGTTTAAAATTTCAAATTCAACTAATGTTTAAAGTAACTTGAATTTCTAATTTAAATTTTGGAGAATTACCAAAGCCAATATAAATAAACCATTAGTAAAACCTGCTAAGTAATTTAAATCAGTTATATCTATAGTAAAACCTTTTACCTACAGGTAAGTTTTGGTTTATTTGCAATATTATTTTGAAATATAATATGTATTTCAAATATTAGTATATTTGCTATTAAATATAACAAAAATCTGTATATTATACTTTGATTTTAATAATATGTTCAATATCTCAAAAATTATAGTAAAGAAAAGATTTCAGTAAAAAAAAACTTTCGAAATGCCGAAATTAAGCACGCCTTTTTAATGCTGGTCAAATCATAATTCCGGTTAAGAATGATTATTTTAGGGTATATGGTAGATCAGACTCTATTGGTTTTTTATCTTTCCTACTTTGGTTTTTTCCTTTTCCTACTTGTAAAATTTTTTTTTTTATTCTTTGCTCCTTTCGGTTAGAATGCGATATATTTAAAGTCCGGAAATAATAGAAAATAGGGTCAAATACGCTTTTATTAAATTTTACATCAGCTTTTCTTTGTTATATGGCTTATTTGAGCAAAAAGTCACCACTCGGTCCCCAAAAAGGAACAAAATGACTTCATTGTTCGTTGATGAGTCTTATTGCGTTGTGTATCATATTACAACTCCATCATTGGTTCACAATAGGTCAAATATTTCCAAATGAAGTTAATGAAGTAACACGAAAATGACAAAATGATCGTAATTTGCAGTTGGGGATATCAATTTAATGTCCCCCAGTTTCCGTTTTTTACGCCTATTTTATGGTCACCGACTTATTCGCTATACTCACTTTTATAAACCATAATTCAATTCTCATATTTTCACTGAAATTATCCACCTCGGAGGCTCGTAGGTTTTTGTGTTTCAAGAATCACATAAATCAACTATAAAAATTCTCACACTCAAAATTTTTTCTCCTTTTTCTATATTAGTCGTGAGTTATACCATATAAGACTTACGCTAAAAGAACCAAAATATTTTTTTTTTGCTTCTTATACAGGTATGGTTATTTAATATGCGAAATAATTAGTAGAATCTTATATAAAACTCTGAGCTTGTCACTTCACTGTCTTACAATTTTTTTTTCTTTCGTTTTGTTTGCAAATCTGGAAGTTTGTACACAATATATTTGACAAACTTTAAAAAAGAGAACTGGAAAATCTAAAAAATAAGTTATTTCACAATATGATGCCCGCTCCAATGCAAATGCATATTGCAGCTCAACAACAAGTATCTAATCAATCACAGCAACAACCTCCACAAGCTCAGCAGCAGGCACCTTCACAGACTCAACAGGCCTCACAAGCTCATTCACAGCAAAATCAACAATTTCTTTCTGCACATTCAGACCAAAATCAAAGAAATGGTTTGAAACAACGAGAACAGTCATTATTTAATTCTTATGTATACGATTTCCTAAAACGTAGTGGGGCAACAGAAACGGCACGAACTTATCTACGAGAAGGGGATATAAAGCTCAAAAATGATGGTGCAAATTCAATAAACGGCAATGGTACAGCTTCAGATAACGATGCACAATTGCCTGACGCAGAAGTTCCAGTGCAAGCCCCTGAAGGATTTTTATATGAATGGTGGACAGTATTTTGGGATATATACAGCGCTAAATTAAATCGACCAGGAACTATGGAAGCACAACGATACGTAGCAGCAGAGGTAATAAATTCACAATAATAGACTGTTTAATCTATTACGCCTATATTACTGCGCAATATATTAAATTTTTTTCATTGCAATAAATAATTTTTGGTACAGATGAGAAGAGGAGGGGGTAATCGTATGCTAGGTCAAATACCGACAATGTATCAACAACACCCACAGGTTGTAGCTCAACAACAGCAACAATTACAGCAGCGGCTACAAATGCAACAGCATCCTCAACATCAACAGCAACAAGCTCAACAAGCTTCGCAACAAGTTTCCCAACAACAACAACAGCAGCAGCAGCAACAGCAACAGCAACAACAACAGCAGCAGCAGCAACAACAACAACAACAACCACAACAACCACCACAACAACCACAACAGACCCCACAACCCCAGCCACAACCATCTCCAGCTAATCATCAACAGGTAATTCATCAACAACCTCATCAACAGACGCAATTTAGTCGTGTGGTAATTGACGGTAGCCAAAATGGCGATATGTCAAGCCCTCAAAGAACAAACATGAAAGTACCACAAACGGCGGCTGCGGCAGCGGGAATACAGCGACGCATGTAATTGTAGATTTTAGTTAATATTGTTTATAATGAGGTTATTGTGCAAGTTACGCGAAAAATTCTAATCTTTGATATAAATTACTAGAACCGGAGCAATGAATATTTCACAAGGTATACCGCGCAACATGGTGGCTTTCCAGCAAAATGTTGCACTTCAAAACGCTTTAGCTCAAGCCCAGACACAAAGTTCTCAGCAAATTCAAAATCAAGTGCAACAACAACAGAATCCTGGAATTAATCAAGGACAGGTTCAACAAGCTTCTCAGATTCATTTGACTCCAAATCAAGGGCAAGCACAAGTAAATAGAATTTTTATGATGATAATTAAATAATTATATTATAATAAAAGAATTATTATTTAATAATAGTTAAATCCTGGAACGAAGCGTGGTGTTGAAGGTCAAGCTATTAATCAAAATATGAATCAGCAGTCCGCATCGCCAACTAAGCGACAGAGACTAGAAAATTCCCCATATGGTAAGTAATAATGGTCTAATCAATAACCATATGATATAATCATAGAGTAAATCTTTTTAAATTCATTCATATACCTTAAAGTTAACCAAAGACAGCAACTACCCAATCAACAAGGACAAATAGCGATTAACCAAAATATGCCAAGTAATATGATTCTAACTACGGTTTGTAAATGTATTATGCCTCTTGTTTATATGACGTTCTATGATTATTACAACTATTTATTATAAAATATATTTTTAATTATTGACAGCCATTTGAAACGTCAGCTTCTCCTGATTTGCCTGCTAAGCGTCAGGCTCAGCTCGCCAATGGGAAAGCAAAAGGCAATAACCAACAATTGCAACTTGGTCGAGGTTCACAACAGCAGCAACAGCAGCAACAGCAGGTGGCGTCCATGAATAAAAATATTTCACACGTTAATCACCAAATGAACCCTATGGGCCAAAATCAAATTCGCAACGATTCAGAACTTGCGAGTCAGATAAATTCTGCAATTAATTCTGCTAATGTAGCTAACGAAACCCTTAATAATAACTTTCTCAATATGCAAGGCATAAATAGTCAAGTTATGTCACAAGCACAACGTAATTACATGGGCATTCCACCAAACGTGTTACAACATAGAAATAAATTAAATCCAAACATGCTCCTCGAGCAGAAACAAGTTAGTAGATTTTAACATGTTGAATTTTTTATTCTTATATTACATAAATAATCAAAATGGTAAAAATTTTTAGCGTGAACAGCTTGGTATTCGCCAACCTGGATTTCTCTATTTACAACAGCAGCAACAATTTCAACATCAAGTCGTACCACCGCAAATTGGGGGAGTGCCCGTAGCAGCTCAACACCAGCAACGTGTAAAAAATGATCCAAAAGTAACTAAGGTGAATTTTTTTGTTTTATTTTTGGTATAAAATTCACCACTAAAATTTTTTTAGAACTCTACTAAAACACCACCAACACAGAGTCAGCCACAAGCTCCAAGTGTTAACCAATCAAATGCAATTGCTACTCCGCAACAACAACCGATAGTTACAAGCGGGGTGCAGACCCAATCACAGCAGCCCGCCCAGACAACGGCGACAGCAGACATAACGGATAAGTTACAAGATATGCAATCATCATCTCTAAATATGAGCATGGAAGAAGTGAGTTTATATTTATTAATATCTTGCTATCTTTAATAAATTATATATTGATATAAAATATTATTTTTGATCGTTTTATTGCTATAAAAGGCGATAAATCTCTCGGCGGGATTGAGTTATGACTTAACACCAAATTTTGGCATTGGCGATATAAACGATATCGTTAACTTTGATGATTTCGTTAACTTTGATGAGCTTGGGTCTAACAGTAACGCTGAACCAAGCGCCTCAACGGATAACGCTAACTAAAATTTGCCGAAAAAAAAAACAATTCGATTTTCCTTCCCTCACTCTTGTAGTATATAGTTTCTCCAGTGTGACAATTTTGGCGGGAAAAAATCAATGACGAACTATAATATAACTAGATTATATTTAGTAAAAAAGACGAAAAATATATAATATTTTTACAGTATTTACATAAGAATGTATGCTTCATTATATTATTATATTTCAATTATTTCAGACACGTATGTGTATATTATTTTATGGGTATCCACCTTTTCTCCCATTTAGTAAAAGTAGTATATTATATATTAGTAATGATAAAACGTATCAAATTCTTTTAATGGGTTTTTTTCTTTTTAATACTTATTCTGTATTACACCTTTAAAACTTTTTCCTATTAAATTAAGCTCAGAATTTTTCCCCAGGTAGAAAATAAAAGATATATTTTTAAGAATTAATATAAATTTCACCTTAGATAATCTTAATTTTAATCATTTCTAAAAATAAATATAAGTATACCAACTTCTATTATATTATTAGGTGCCGCCCACACTATTTACGTATTTTAAAATAGCATTTGATTGGCCAAATATTTTTTAATTAAAGATCAATAACCGTTACATCCCCGAATTTTTTGACAGGCTATTTATTTGAATTTATTTGATTTAAAATCTTATATTTTGTAGGAGGATCAAAATAAAATAAGAATTGTCAAAATCAAAGTTTAAGAATAAAGGAAAAAGCCAAGGTACTGGAAATAATAACAATAATAAAAAACTAATTGATGGTTTTTGAAAATTGCTAATTAGAACCTAACAGCTAAGAAAAAATGGAAATTAATAAAAAAAAAAAAAATCAAAAAAAAATGAAAGGAATCAATCTCTTCATTTTGAAGAATTACTTGTATAAAAATAATGCCATAATATACTGTATACTTCCAAAATTAAGCACCCCTTTTAACACCTAGATGCTTATTTTCAGGATGCTTAATATCAGAGGTATATGGTATTATTATATAATTTACTAATTTTGTCCAATATTTATAATTTTAGCTTAATTTATATATATTTTTTTCCTATTTTTTTGAAATTTCAGTTAAAAGCTATATTAAATAAAAAACTGAATTAAAGTAATTAAAGTGTGTTACAATCAAACGTACTATTTGCTACTGAACTTATATATTGCCAACATATCATATTATTATATAGTATAAAAATTATTATTTTTTAATTCATATTCTTTAGCTTTCAAAGCATATTCATGTTTAATTCTCTCTAATTTATATTTGAATTTATATTCTTACTATCTTTCAAATTTTTCTTTCTTCCATTTTAATTATCTTATTCTATTTTTATCATGTTTTTTCTTTTCAATTTCTTTCTTCATGGTCATTTATAAGCTTTTGTTGTTCAATTTTTAACTGCTCTTGTTTAATTTTAATTGCTCTTTTTTTTGTTTTATGAAGTGAATCAAATGTAGATAAATAAAGTTGATCAATTTCAGAAACTTTTCTTTTTTTACATTTATTATTTCTGGCACTGATAATAAGCTGTAATAAATAAAATTTAAAATTAGTTGAATATTTATATATATAACTGATTTATGGAATAGTTGCTAACCATTCTTATTCTTTTTTTTTTGTAAGTTTTAGGTAGAGTTTTGAAGAACAGAAAGACTAAAAATTATAAGTAACATTGTAACATTACAAATCAAATTTTATTTTTTTTAATATTATGAATAGTAACTAACTGCTAATAACCATTCTTTTCTTTTTTTTTATAGGTCTTGGATGGACTTCTAAAGAACAAAAAAACCAAAGATTTATAAGTAAATACGAATCTTAGTTTATTTTTTATTTTTTTAATTTTATGGAGTAATTACTAACTGCTATTCTTATTTTTTTTATAGGTTAAAAAAACTAAGGATTTGTAAGAATCTTTTTTGTTTATTATATAGATTGGTGATTGCAAAATTGTGGATTACTATAGACTGCTTTTATTTATAATTATTATATTAGATAGATACTAATATATACAGTATATAATAAATTTGAAACTTTGAAACTGAAATAAACTAATATTAAACTAAATTAAATAAATATTAAACCTAAATTGAAAAATAAATCAGTCATTTTTAGACTTATTCAGCTTAAAATTTTGTGTTGAATATATTACTAATATCAGTTGAATAAAGTATGGTGCACATAGTCTAAAGCCACCACTTTTTTATTTTTCGGCCAAATTTTCATAAAATCACATGAACAAATTTCATTGGTCAATATTAATTATATTATATGCATATGGATGGGTTTGTGAATTAGAAATTTAGAATAACAATTGTTTTAGCCAAAATTAAAGTTAATCCTGGCTAAAAATAATTTACATATGATTTAAAATCTGCACTATATGATTTAAATTCACATTATCAGAAATAATTTATATTGTTTTATTATATATAAATATTCAACCATCAAAAATGATAAGTATATTAATTTATTTGTTCCAAAAAAAAATAAAATTTATAGATAAAACATATTAAATAATTCTCACTCAATCATTTTAAATAAAATTATTGTTATATTAATTCTTAATTTTGGCAAGTTTACAAATTTTGTCCTGCCCTATATTAGTGCTAAAATGGCCAAATTCCTCCAAATTCATTTAAAACATAGTAAAATAACCAAAATTGAAACTTATATATCTCATGCTACAGTAATCCAATTTGAAAATACTTTCTGTTACATAAAAGTATATTGTTTGAACTACAACTTTACAGAAAGATTTTTATAAAAATATTAATTAATTCTTTTTTTCTATTCATTTGAAATTACATGATAAAAAGTGGTGACTTTAGACTGTGCGCACCATACGAATAATAGTCAAATAATTTTGGTTAAATATTGGACGATTAGCATCCTAAATGTACAAAAAATTTGGCCTCAATTTGACATAGGTTAGATCATCATTCGATCTAGCTATATTCAACTTAATCAAATTTAGGGTGAATTGTTCTATTTTAACTAGTAAAAGAAACTTTTCTAATATTTTCTTTTCTTATCATATGATTTGCTAATTATAATTATAAAACTAAATATAACTAATCTATAAATTTTTTTTTTATTTTTATATAGCGGTGCAATTTTATTCACTTATATAAAAGCAATAATTACAACATACTGAAAAACAGAAATAAAATGAAATAATTAAAAAAGTAAGTAAGATCGCTACCCTCCTTTAAAAGGCTGAATTGACTGAATACCGCTAGACACCAACAGTATCCCACCAAGAAAGTATCAAAAATCCAAAAATGAATCACCATATGCATACGCATATTTATGCCTATAAATATAACTACCGTTTAGCACTGCATAGTAAAATACCCTGGGTATTTATTTTACAAAATACTTGATTTAAAAATTGAATAATACCTATAGGTATTTCGTGAGATGCTGGGTATTATATGGGGGGATACACTTAATACAATATAATTTTAAGCAAAATTAAGCTTAAGTTACCAAAATTAAGGGGGTATTAATCGAGAGTAAAATTTTTATATCTAGTAAAATACCCAGGTCTTTTAAAGTGGAGGTATGTCTGTCTAAAGAGGGATATTTTATGCAGTGCTAGATGGTAATTTATAAATAAATATATTTAAAAATAATCACATTATAAATAATTAAATAATTTAATAATTTTTATATATTACTATTTCTTAATGTTACAAATTATAATAATTTTTATGTACTATTATTTCTTAATGCTACAACAGATAAGTTTTGATTCAAAATTCTTTTTAATCTTTTTTTTTATTGAAACATTATTATATTAACATTTCATTCTATTTAAAGATTTCTTTGTTTTTTTTATTTGGTCAGAATGAGCTTTCAAATAATGGAAAAGAATTGAGATTCATAAGTACAAATCTTGGTTTTTTTTCTTTTTTTTTAATATTATAAAACTAGCTGTTCTTATTTTTTTATATAAATTTTGGGTGGGCTTCTGAAGAATAAAAAAACTAAAGATTTGTTAGTAAGTATTATGAATCTTAGTTTTTTTCTTTCATTTTTTTAATATTATAAAACGATTACTAACTGTTCTTATTCTTACTTTTATAAATTTCAGGTGAACTTCTAAAGAATAAAAATAAACTAAATTAAAGATTCATAAATAAATATTATGAATTTTAGTTTTTTCTTTTATTTTTTTAATATTATGAAGCATTTATTAACTGTTCTTATTTTTATTTCTTTATTTTGTAGAAATTCTAAAACCTTCTTCTCCTCTTTTCCATTTCTATTATACTTTTATAGAAAATCAATAGATTCATATTTTTTAGTTTAAATTGGTAGGTTTTAAGCATTTTGCTAGAGGTTTAATCCTATTTTTTAAAGCTATTCAGATAGAATCCTAATTCCTGTCATTATATTTGATTTATAATCTAGGTCTAGTATAATCCAAAATTTTTAGGATCATCTGTAATTTCAGATTTAATCTGGGCTAATAATAGGATTGCATTCAGATTTTCATCCAGATTTAGATATACTGTACAACTTTATAGTAACAGTAGGGCAAAAATAGGGGTTCTGGGACAGATTTTTGATTTCAGTATGTTGCTTACCCTCAGAGCGTCCGGCAAACATCAAGGACGACCAATGTAGGGTGTAGGGTCAAGTAATACTACTCAACCTCTAATCTCCATTGAAACCATTTCCTGCTATACTTTTCTTGGTATCCAGTTGTTGTGTTGATACCATAAATATATACCATTTATAGCCTTTGTGGTTTGTTTTGAGTGATTCTAGATGGTGTAATTTTTTTGTCATATTTCTTACCCTCTGTGAGGTCTAAAAGCATTATGGACTCTATGTATGCAAAAGTGACTGGAGTGAGCCTGCAAGCTTATATTGCATACTTTTTTCTTCTATATCTCACAATTGTTTCCAGAAGGATTTTAAGCGCTTTCAATGGTGAAAATTTTTCTATACCAGGATAAAAACCAAATCGCATTCTAAGGCCTTCACACTATACTTCTTTTTTAGGTGTAAATTTTTTTTCGCATCAGGTGTAAATTTTTT
>JADRCO010003038.1:0-11351 GCA_021464525.1 Rhizophagus sp. LPA8_4_AMF
TCATTTCAGTTGCTATAAATTAACAGTTGAGTATAATATATTTTAAAACTATACTTAATAGCTATTTTTATGGTATACAATACTTATTTGGCTAACCCGACTCTACTCCTTTCTGTCTTACCTCTGCTAAACCATCACCATAAACTACTCATCTCCACTCAACACTACTTCTTTTCGCCTTACCGCATGACAATTCCTTTAGCTATATTCATTTTGAGGGACATGGCCCAATGTTAATTTTTGTGATATGATTTGCATTAATACTAACCTGTTTATATATCTTTAAAAGCAAGTTTTATTTTAAAATGAATAGAATCTTTAGAATTAATTTATATAAGGTGGTTCAACCTTTACAATTGCTGCCCTAAACATATCGTTAAAATTTGAAGAATTTACGCAGATTTCATTAATACGTGCAATATTTACATTTAGGATATTTATTTATGACCCACCCTACTCATTTTACTTGACTGGAAGATTTAAACCAAAATATCGAAAAGCAAAATGTTTTCCATGAGTATTACGACCACAAACATTTTGGACTCATATCACTCTCAATTTTTAAAAAGGAATTCATTAGGATAACCAGGAAAATAAAAAAAAATAAAACTAATCCCTTTTATATCATGTGTATAATTTCAATGGATGGTTCGTCCTAAAATTGAAATTATTTCGTTTATAAATTATTATTCATACAATTTTACTAAAAGGTGGATTTATTTCATTTGGAAGGATAAATAATAACTTTTATTAAATGATATAACAACGATACAATATAGAGAAATACAATATAAAAATACAAATGAATAATAAAAAATATAAAAGAAACAGAAATAAAAAGAAATAAAAATTTTAAAAAATTTTATTGTTGAAATTAAGTAAATTGAGCAATCTGTGATTTCAGTTCTGGAGAATAATTTAAATAAGTATTATCATGTTGAGAAAAAGTAGGAATGATGATAATTTTAAAACCAGGAATATCAAAACTAAAAATTCAGATTGAGAAGGATTAATGGTAGTCATGTTAAATGAACCAAGCGGATGAGGAATATTTTCAATAGGCTGGCGCAGTCCAACATACTGCAGAGCATACGAGGAGTTGAGATATTTTCGTTATTGATCTGAGTAGTTGGCGTTTGTATTATAAATTGTTGAGAAATTATTATAGGAAAAGTTAACATTTACATCATTTATTGTAATTAATATTGAAGATTGTCTCGGTTGATTAACAGTAGATTGCAAATTACTGAATTCAGTAAAAGTAGTAAAAGTGGGATATTTTGACTCATGTTGAATTTTAAAGGATTTATATTATAATCGGAAAGTTTTAAAAAAATTGAAACGATTTTTTTTACTTTTCGAAGAAGAAATTTTATAAACAAAAAAACAAAAATTATATCAAATAATAATGATTCTGATTTTTTGTGAAATGAAAGGAAGAGAGTTGATATTTCGTGAAACGAAAAGAGAGATGATTTTTTTGTAAAACGAAAAGAAGAGATGATTTTTGTTAGTTATTAATATAAAAATTATACGCTAAAGGCTTACAGTATTACTATACATACTGTAAAATTAATTATACTATTTTGATTTGCATATCATTTTAAGGGATCCGTCCAAAATCCCGAACCTCAAAATCCCGAAGGTACGTTAACCCGACACTCTAAATCCCGAAATGTCAAAATCCCGACTTGTCTGAATCCCGAAGTGTCAAAATCCCGAATTGTCATAATCCCGAATTTTATAATCCCGACACCCCCATAATACTGATTTTCTTTATTTTATTAATGAATTTCAAAGATTTTCATTTCGGTATTTTGAATTTCAGGATTATGAAGTGTCGGGCTTATGAAATGTTGGGATTATGGCAATTCGGGATTTTGACATTTCGGGATTTAGAGTGTCGGGATAACGTACCTTCAGGATTTCGAGTTTCGGGATTTCGTACCAAACCCGAGTTTTTGAGTTTGTGGATTGTTAAAATTTCTATTCTTAACCTATACCTGGAAATTAATGACAATAATGTATTAGTCAGTATGTTTATTATACTGCATATCAAGTCACAAAATGCAATAAAGCATAAAGATAGTTTTTTCCTAAACTGCAACTCCATGAATTTCAAACGTATACCATAATTATGATTTTTGGCCTATTGAGATTACCTCATTTATTCATTAATCTGATTGTAACATTATAAGGATTCGATCAATACTTCTTAGACATTTGATAATTTTGTATTAAAATTTTCATTAATTTTTAGTTATGGGAAGAAAAATCTAGTTAGATTCCCATATCAAAGACATTTTGTTAAAGCAATAAATAGATAGTTCTTTTATGTCTGCAATAATATAACAATAGCGTAAATCTTCTCACTGAAAAATTAGGATATTCAGTGAGAGTTGAAAGAGAATACCAAAGAGATAGAAAGATATTAAATTGTAAATTATGTGTAGCGCTTGTTTAAATTATTTAATTATAAATGCATTTGTCTGATAAAATAATTACTCGTCAAATGTAAAAAAAAAAATAATTAATAAAAAAAATAATAGTTTCTTTCGTTAAAGATTTAAATTGAAGAACTTATGAGAAATTTTTGATTGATAAAAAAGATTTGAGGATTACTTATGTCTTAGGCTATTCTTATTATATATTAATAGCTGGAGAAGGACCAACAATAATTAGAGAACTTTATAAATAGAATATTTTTTTGGATTTACTGTATGTAGGATTATTTACTAGGACGAATTGAAAGAAATATCAAACAAGCCGAAATGTTTTTTTACGATCATTCTCTATTTTTGTATATGATCCTGCAACAATGTTGAGGAGGGTAAATTCTACTATTCATAACGATTATATAATTTATTAATTCGTAATTAGAATAAAAAAAAAATAGCATATTAAAATAAGTTACCGTATTTTCGTGTATAATAATTAATACTCCAATAAATGTTCGTCCTAAAATTTCGTTTATATATGAACTGAAGACATTATTCATTTTAAAGATAGATTTTGTTGGATAAAAAAAATATTTTATTTATAATATGACATAAAAACGATACAATATAAAGATATACAATATAAAAGAAAAAAAAAATACAAATAAAATTAATAAAAATAAAAGAAATACATAAAAGAAATAAGAGATTTAAGAAACAAAATCACGTGTAGCTAAGTTATATGCTATGTAAATATAATTTCATTGTTGAAATTGAGTAAATTGGGTATTCGTGATATTTGAAGAAGAATAATTTAAATAAGTGTTATCCTGTTGCAAGAAAGTAGGAATGACGATAATTTTAAAGCCAGGAATATCAAAACTAAGGATTTCAGATTGAGAAGGATTAATACTAGCCATGTTAAGCGAAGCAGTATTTTCAATAGACTGTTGGGGACCAATAGGATGCTGAGGACTAACATACTGCTGCGCAGCATACGATAGAGGTGAAGTTAAAGTTGAAACAATATATTCATTAGAAGTAGGTTGTTGATCGGAGTTATTGGTATTTGTATAAAATGATGGGAAAATATTGTCAGAATGGTTGACATTCAAATCATTGTAATTAATATCTGAAGAAGAATGTTCCGGTTGAATAACAGTAGATTGCAAATTACAGAATTCAGTAAATGTGGAATCATTTTGATTATTTTGTGAATTATTTTGGCTCATAATTTACTTTTGAATAAGATTTATGAATTTATATTATAATTTGAAAGTTTTAAAACAATTGAACCGATTTTTACTTTTCGAAGAAGAAATTTTGGACCATTTTATAACAAAAATTATTTCAATAATGTCAATCATGATTCTTAAAAAATTTGGTGATTGAAATTTTGGACGAAACAAAGAAAAAAATTAGGGATTGTTGAATGTCTAAATGGGGTAGCTAACTTTGGTGCAACCGGTTCATCTAAAAAAATTTATATTATATACTGTAAAATTAATTATTTATACTAAAATGAGTAAAATCTTTAGTTACGCCCTTCATTTTTTTATAGTATAATAAAGTAACAAATATATATATATAAATATAGTAAGTGATTATCCCAAATATTTCGAAATTAGCAAGATTTACAGTTATGAGATATTCATTAAGTTTGCTTATATTTTTGCAAGGAAAGTACCTGCGCCACACTACAAAATTCGCCCAAATTAAGTTTAGTTTACAGGTTTTACATTTTTTGCTTACATTTTTTGCACTACAAAATTTGCCAACCACCTGTTATAAAAATGGCTCAAATTTTCTTAAAAAAAAAAAAATTTGTTCAAAACTTTTCACTATAATAAGTCTTGTTTAAAATTCAACCATGAATCAAAATACTTTACAAAATAATCAAAATGGTCCCACATTTACTGAATTCTGTAATTTGCAATCTACTGTTATTCAACCGGAACATTCTTCTTCAGATATTAATTACAATGATTTGAATGTCAACCATTCTGACAATATTTTCCCATCATTTTATACAAATACCAATAACTCCGATCAACAACCTACTTCTAATGAATATATTGTTTCAACTTTAACTTCACCTCTATCGTATGCTGCGCAGCAGTATGTTAGTCCTCAGCATCCTATTGGTCCCCAACAGTCTATTGAAAATACTGCTTCGCTTAACATGGCTAGTATTAATCCTTCTCAATCTGAAATCCTTAGTTTTGATATTCCTGGCTTTAAAATTATCGTCATTCCTACTTTCTTGCAACAGGATAACACTTATTTAAATTATTCTTCTTCAAATATCACGAATACCCAATTTACTCAATTTCAACAATGAAATTATAATCACATAGCATATAACTTAGCTACACGTGATTTTTGTTTCTTAAATCTTTTTATTTCTTTTATTTCTTTTATTTTTATTGATTTTATTTGTTCTTTTATATTGTATTTCTTTATACTGTATCATTTTTATGTCATATTATAAATAAAATATTATACTTTACCCAATAATCTCCTTTAAAAGAACAATACTTCGGTTCATACGAAAACGAAATTTTAGGACGAACCATTTATGGGATATTATACCACGACAATACAGTAACTTATTTTAAGATTCTATTTTTTTCCTGATATTTTCTAACTACGAATTAATGAATTATATAATCATTATGAATGATAGAATTTATTCTCCTCAACATTGTTACGGGATCTAATACAAAAATAGAGAAAAAACATTTCGGATTGTTGATATTTCTTTCAATTTGTTCTAGCAAATAATCCTACTTAAATCCAAAAAAATATTATTCTATTCACAAATTTTTCTCTGGTTATTGTTAGTCCTTCTCCAGATATTACCATATAGCGCTGCCTACAGTACCCCTTTGGTAAAGCACCCCCTTAAATAGTACCAGGGTACTATTCAAAAATAAATGCTGTAATTTTTGAATAATGAGTTTACTCAAATGCGGAAATTAGCATATAAATGATAATCCTAATCAAAATTTCTGACATGATTAGTATCCCCTCCTTACATAGTACTTCCCTGTACAATTAAATAATACCCTGGTACTGTAGGCAGCGCTATACGGTAGTATATAATAAGCAAAGGTGAATAGCCTAAGACGTAAGTAATCTTCAAATCTTTCTTTATCAATCAAAAATTCCCATAAGTTCTTCAACTTAAATCTTTAACGAAAGAAACCATTATTTTCTTTTAATTAAATGATTTAATCAAGCGCTACACATACCTTATAATTTAATATCTCACAAGTCTTTTCTATCTCTTTGGTATTTTCTTTCAACTCTCACTGAATATCCCAATTCCCATAGCTAAAAGCTGTCTTAAATGAAAATTTTAATCAAACTGAAATTATCAAATGTTTAAATACCTAGGAACTAATGACAACAATGTATTAATTAATCAGCATGTTTATTATATACCATGTAAAGTCAAGTCACAAAATGCAATAAAGCATAAAGATAGTTTTTTTGATCTGTTGAGATTATCTCATTTATTCATTAATCTGATCTGATTGTAAGTAACATTATAATGATTCGATCACTACTTCTTAGTGAGGTTAAAGGATAAAAATTTTAACAATCCACAAAACTCGCAAATCTGCTCCATATAAGAAGACGTATTACATAATCAAATTACAAGCTAAAGATACCAATAATAATATACTGTACATATATTTACATACTTTATTATTACCGTCATCGCTTTATTATTGCATGTGTCCATACATATTTTTAGACAGAAACTCGGAAAGCATTTTTTGTAGAAAAAAGATCGCCAACTTTTTTTTGTTATATAATGGGCCAAAATTTCTTAAAAATCGTTTCAAAACGAACTTTACAATAATAAAAAAATTCATAAATCCCGTTCTAAATTCAACTGAGTCAAAATGCTTTACAAAATAATCGCTTTTACTGAATTCAGTAATTTGTAATCTACTATTATTCAACCGGGACATTCTTCAAATATAGTTATAATGATATGTACAGTATATACATATGCGTCAACATATATGTCAACCCTGCCGATAATAAATTCACACCTTTAAGAAACAAGATACCAAAAGTCCAATTCCAAGTTCATTGATATTTTCTGACAAAAGAACAATACCCTTATCGCCGTTTTCAAAATGGTGTACGCAGTTTATTTGTGATTGTATATCTGATATTCGAATACCAATATTCGCCCGGTTTTCATCCATTTTTTGTCCATATTTCGTCCGGTTTTCGGTTTCTTTTTTTTCTATTCAAATTTAACTGCGTACATCATTTTGAAAACGGCGATAATATTGACCCTAAATAAAATTTCTAACCACCAAGAGATTAAAACCAAAACCGGGGAAGATGAAGCAAATATTTAATCTGCAAACTCTATAATAAGGAAAACAGAAATAAAGAAAAATAAATAAAATTCTGGGTAAAAATAAAAGAAAATAAAATCCGAAACAGGTCCACTAAGTTTATATAAAAATTCTTTCTTTTTTTTTTTGTTCCTCGAAGTGCGTAATAAGTGTACACCACAATCACGTGATTTAAAAAATTTTTTATTGGCTAGTTTTCAATTCAGTAAAAATAAGTTACACCAAAAAAATTTTTACGTTAATTCAGTTATATACTTTAATGCTATAATATTAATGACACAGCAAACAAAACGTTTAAACTAGTTGTTTCATTATTTGAGAAAATGAGAATTGTTGTGCAAATCATCGATAATAAATTGTTGAATTTCTTTTTCTTGTTCAATCTGTTCGTTATTATTATTTTCCAATTGCTGTAAATTTTCGATAAAGTATGAAATAATTCATCTAAATTTGGCGGAAATGATCGCTAAATGATAAATTTGGACTTGTTCTTGTTGTAATTCATTATTATCATATTGAATTGCTCGAGATTGTTTAATGAACTATCAGATTATATATTACTTTGATCATTATCGCTATTGTTTCAAGATATTTAAAGATAATTCATTGGACGCGGTAAGATTTTGTAATAAGACTTTATTGATTTTATTAAGCTGCAAGTAAGCGTCAATTAACGGATTTTAAAGAATATCTTCAGTAGGAGTACTAGGTAATTGCAACATTCCATTTCTCTCATTTTTTACGTCTATTTAATGTGATTAATAAGCCATTTCACTTCTTGGGAATTAATTTTAGCAAATCTTGCGCAATAATAAAGATCACAGCTAATGATTAAACAGAAAGAAATATACAATTAACGAATATACGAATCATGAATTAGAAAGTTCAACTGCCAGGCACCTTAATAAAAATGTTTGTGAGCCAATACAACTCGTTAATAAGGGTAATGGCAAGATGCATACCACCACTGGATTTACAACGGCAAGATGTGCAAGTATATTCAATCTTTTATGTGTTTGTTATAATAGATCCTTTAATAATAAAAAATTTTATTGTTCTTTTTTGTATAGGATTAGTGAATCAGAAGAGTCCTCATTATGACGAGTAGGAGTACGAGAAGAATTGAGTTGCTTGTTAAGGTGCCCTAAAAATCCAAGAACCACCTAGCCACGTCCCGGTGAACTAAGCAATCAACAAATAGATGAAACAATGCTTTATCTCCCTTTACCAGAGAATAAATAGACTTTTATTAAACAAATGAAAGAGGAAATCTAGCGCTCAAGACAAAAATACAAAAACCAGGCGAATCCTTTCAATGTAATGATAGTATAGAGATGTAAAAGGAATAAGGAATGGTATAAAATATTTATATGGTTATTGCAAAGCTGTTAGTCATATTGCTCGTAGTTGCAAAATTTAAAGAGTAAATCAAATAAATAAACTAGATATTTTAGTTTTCAATACGATAAATCACTTTAAGATAGTTTGATACAATAAAAATCATAAAGATCATATAAGTTTTAAGCAGAAAAATAAATGCGAAAATCAACCATAAAAATCAATCACGAAAAAAACGAAAAATTTTACAACAACACCGATTCTCTAATCTATATAACTAAAAAAATAAATAATTTTGAATTGTGCAACGTGAGCTACGCCTGATCTATAGGTAGGGATCAGACTATAGGTGTTATTTATTTGGTTCTTGTGTATTTGTTACGGTATTGTGGTTTATTGTTAGATATGAAACTTTAACCGATATGCTTTTTCCATTTACCGATCTTGTTACTTATATACGAAGTCACCTAATAAAATATAATACCTATAATAACATTTTCCTTTCTAATTTGGTTTTTAAATTTACCATTAAAAAGTTAAAAGGGAATTTTTTTATAAATTAGTATTCATTTTGTCTATAATCATACCCAAAGGTTATTCATGTGATATTGTAATTCCTGTGGTATTTCGGTACGATTGATATCGCACCCATCGTACCTGTACATAATTAATAATACCTTACTTATTATATCATGTCGTATCATACTACTTTACTATATACTCCTGATTTATTCCATGTTTTTTTATAGCTAGGGATTTTTGAGCGTTTGTTGAATCATATGCGGTTCGGTATCCTCGTCACTTCCTACATCATCATCATCATCAGGGTCTGAAAACAATCGGATATTGTAATTCATTTGGGTCATTTCTCCCAATTTGACTCTTGCGTCACAAATCCGCACCGGAAGTGGGCCGCTTCTACTTCTACCTGATCTCCAAAGATGTTGAAGCTTTTGTGATATGCCCCACCAATCTAACCTTTCAGAAATAGTATCATTTTTCCCATATATAATTTAATAAAAAGGTGTAAATTTAGCTTTTTATGCCTTTACATTATAAATACTTTCATAATTTTCTTTATTATGCATAAGTAAATAATATGGAGCATAGTATTTTATTTTATTTAATAATAGAGAGGTAGAGAGATAATGTTCTCAATTAATTTCTTGCAAAATTTCGTTTTAGGGTTAAAAATTTTTTTGTGATGATCGCAGAATTATCATATGACTTCAAATGCGTATTTATAGGTGTCCAATAGAAAATTTGGAAAAAATTAGCTCAATAGGTTGAACCCTAAATTTGAGGTATATCCTAAATGGTTACGGTATGATATCATCATTTAGGTACGGTACGTTCAAATTTATACAGGTATGACTATCTTTTTCTTATCGTACCATACCTATAATTCTAATGTAATATATACTATCAATATTGTAGGTACCAACCTATTTATTTAAAAAACGCACCTGCAACTTTAGTAAATAAGATCGTACTGCGCAACTTCAGTTATACAGTATAAACTTAAACAAATCGTAATATACATTTTTATACTGTAAAAGACTTAAATATTTACTAGACTTAAATTTTTTTTATTTTTATTATTTTTTAATTTGTGCATATCTTACATTTATTATTCAATAATGCTTAAAATTAAAATTATTCACAATTAATTGTATTTATCTTATATATCAATATGCAAATATTTACTATCTAGAAAATGAATTAATTATACTGTACATGCTAAAAAAAATATATCTAAGCAGAAATGAATTAACCATACTGTACATATTAAAAAATAAATATAAGCAAATAAGCAAATATATTTTTAAAAATTATTTCTCCATCACTTATTATTATTACTCATCTCCATTTCCATTTTTTTTATTTGTAGTTCTTTGTATTTTAAATCAATTTCGTATTCTCTGAGCTTTAGCTTTCTTTCTTCTAGTGTGACCTTTCGTTCTTCAATTTCGATTGCACTAATTTCTGTTAGATTATCATCTTTTTTGTCATCGATAATAATTGTCTTACTTTTCTTTGAAATGCAGGACTTTTCTTTATTAAGAGATTTTTTTTGATCTTTTGGATGATTTTTCAACTAATAATTTATTTAATATTAAGATTAGTATATAATAATTAATAAATATGCATTTAAATTATAATTTGTACCTATTTTTCGATTTGCTTGAACTTTTTTCCCATAATCACTTTTATCTTTACTTGACATAGGAACTCCTGTTTGTTTATGTATTTGGATTCTTTTATAAATACTTTCATCATGTTTCCATCCCCTAAAATGCAAATATTAAAGTTATTACTATTATAATTTTAACATTACTAATGTACTGTAATAATAATAATAAATTACCTTAGAACTGCTGTTTTTAATTTCAATGACTTCCCTGTTCGATTAATCATCGCATGTGCACTTTCCGCAACATTTGTATCAAATGGTATTGTCATCCAATGTTCATATGGCATTAGGGAATAACTGTGTGTTAAAGAGCCAATAACCCATGGTATTTGATAAAAAGCTAGCCAATCTAATAAAAAATTTATAATTTAAAATAATCAATTAACATACGTTAAATAAATAAATTAAGTATACTTACTATCTATGCCATCTTCATTACGCATTTTAATTTGTTTAAAAATTTGTTGAACTTCTTCTTTTGTATTTACTTTAAGAATTTCAAGCATATCACGCTTAGTATCCATGCAGTAAGGATAGTGATCAACATTTCTACACAGAGAAAATTATTAAAAATTTACATTTTAATACTTTAATTAGAAAAATATAAAAATTTACCTTTTATAATGTACACGGCATGATTTAAATACATATTGCAAACGTTCCTTAGCTTTATGTGTAGAATCCATTTTTTTTAAGACTTTTCCTAAACCAAGAGCTTGGGCTTTATCTAAATCAGCTAATATACATATCCAACCATCACCATGTATATGCTGAAAATGAGCAGGTTTGTTAGATAATTTTTCAATTGTTTCAAAAAATGCTTCAAACATTCGCTGATATGCTTCTTTAGTTGCAATATTAGTAAAAATTCTACAGAATGTTAAAACTATATAATATTAAATAAATATTATTATTAAATTAATATTAAAAATTAAATTAGAAAATTAACAAAAACTTACTAGTTTTAGATACATTATCATATGCATTAAATTCCAG
>JADRCO010003039.1:0-11351 GCA_021464525.1 Rhizophagus sp. LPA8_4_AMF
AAAAAAAAAAAAAAAAAAAAAAAAAAAAAAAAAAAAAAAAAAAAAAAAAATAATTTTTTCCCACAAAAAAAAAAAAAGAAAATGACTACTCCTGATATTACTCTTTACACTGCTGCTACTCCTAATGGAGTAAAAGTTAGTATCGTTCTTGAAGAATTAGGAATTCCTTATAAAGTAAGAGAAATTTCTTTTATGGATGAAGAACAAAAACAACCTTGGTTTTTAAAAATCAATCCGAATGGGAAAATTCCTGCTATTACTGATCATAGTAAAGAAGATTTTCCTGTATTTGAAAGTACAGCAATTGCGATTTATCTTTGTGAAAATTATGATCCTGAAGAAAAATTATTACCAAAGAATGATCTTAAATTGAGAAGTCAAGTTATTCAATGGGTAAATATTTTATTCACACCAAAAAAATTTGATTAAAAAAATTAAACTTTTTATCAAAATATTAGGTTATTTTCGAAGCGGCAGGACTTGCACCTGCGCATGGACAATCCAACATCTATTGTAGGTACATGCCAGAAAAAGTTCCACTCGCCATCAATAATTGTGTCAATGAAGTCAAAAGAGTTTACGACGTTTTGAATAAATCATTGGAAGGAAAAGAGTATTTAGTAGGAAATAGATTTACATTGGCGGATGCTGTGAGTTATCCTATAGTCAGAGGACATTTTTTTTCTGGAATAGAAAGTATTGATGAATTTTCAAATTTAAAAGCTTGGGTCAAACGTATTGATGCAAGACCAGCAACTCAAAAAGGGTTAAATGTACCAGTTCCTGACATGATGAAAGAATTTCGGGAAAATCCAGAAAAATTGAAAGAATTTGAAAAATCAATTCAAAGTTTTTACAAAGATAAAATTTAACATGTGATAACAATTACGTGAGCATGTTCAATTTAATTGGATACTTTATCATAAATAAAATAAAAGTTTTGAGAAATCTTTTTTGAAAATTTAATAATGTTGTTAAACAATGGACAAGTGACAAGTGACGTAGTGATGAAAAATTCTAAATTAAATGATACAAATAAATTTTATTTATAATTAATAATAATGGAATTTCATCATTTTTCGTAATAATTTATTAAAAAAATATATTCAAGTTTAAACATATAAAGTATTTATGTAACAACGATGAAACGAAAATTAATTGTACCACAAAAGTTAATTGAATCCCGTGATTTTTTAATTTTTTTTTTTTTCACGCGCCAAAAAAAAAAAATCTATTAACCTAATAATGATTAGATCATGTTACAAAATAGGGATGGTTCTCGAAAAGGTCTCGGTCTCGGATCATATGCAAAGTGAATGATACGCATAAAAAAAAAAATGAAAGTTTCAATACGCCATTTAATGATATATTTTTATGAAACCAATAGGGTTTATTCTATACTTTGAAAGGTAAAGTGGATCTAGAACATAAAACTATTCTTAAGTTTCAAAAGTATATGTAAATAAATTTGAATTTTTTTTTTTTTTTTTAAAAAAAGAGCTTTTTTTAGATTTATTGATGCAAGAACATTTTTTGTTACTCAAAAGAATGTACTCCTGATAAGAATTAAAGAATTGCGGAAGAAAAATTTCAAATATTAAAAAAGCAGATAAAATGCATTTAATTACGGGAGAAATAAACAACGGAACATCAGATTTATTATCTTTCATCATTTAAAAAAAGTAGTAAAATTAAAATTAACCCGTGCTAATCTTCCAAACCGGATATCTCCTTGTTGATTGATTTATTGGTTAAACTATAATTTTTGTTTACCAAATAAGATTATTGATAAACGGTAAAAAGGTAAAAAGTAAAGAAAGTAAGATATTAAAAGAGTATGAGTAAGATATTATAATAAAGAGTACAATCTACAACAATCATGGGTATAATCATTAGTTAAAGTATTAAGAAAAGTTATTTAATACATTTGTATCAGTTAATAATAAGAAATCCTTATTTAGATTTTTTAAAAATAAAATTACTCTTCAATGGATGCTTAACAATGGAATAAAAATAACAAAGACGTTACTAACTATATTTAAATAATTATAATGAATTTTCTTTAAGTGATTTCATAGAAAAAAAAAAAAAATTAAGGGGAAGAGATAAAGTTTGAATATACTGAATTACTGTACTGATATACTGATATACTGACTGAATACTGTATTCGATTCAATTGAGAAATAAAGAGAAGTTTTTTTTTGCTAAGCCTTAAAGCTAAGCCAAGGTCAAAAAAATATGACAATCATTACTTAATAAAGAAGGAGGTATCAATTTTGCATGTTTGTTTTTTGGAAATTCATTTTTGTTAGAAAAAGTAATTTCTAATTAAAAAGATTAAAAAGGTACAAAAAAATATAACAAAAATGTCAAATGTAGATCAAATAAAAATATTTCTTTTTAGGTAAAACTCCAGATAAATGATGAAATTTCGCATTTCGCATTATCTTACTCATCATTTTTTTTTTTTTTTTTTTTTTTTTTTTGTACCAACTGAAAGAAATTTTTAAAGAAAAATATTATTTCCTTTCAATTTACTAAAAAGCGTATAGTCATACAATCTTATAAAAGTCTTTGTATTGTGATCTAAAAAAAGAATTTTTCATATTTAGAAATAAATAATAAATTTTTTTGAGATCTCAAAATATTCAGCGGCAGCAATGGCAACAGCGCATAAATAACAATTATAATTACAATCGTAATCTTATCTTTTTTTTAACGAAAAAAAAATAATTTACAAAAAAAAAATAACCGCTGTTGTGTAAAAAAAAGATGCTTTAAAAAACGATAAAATTGATAATTTAGATCAAATCAAATTAAAAAAGAAAGGAGTACAAAAAAAAAAAATTATACGGAAGGAAAATGGAAATGCATTGTTGCGCAGCTCACTAATTAAAATATTGCATATAGGAAACGTTTATTGTCTATAATTAAATAATGATCGACAAATGTCTTGTCTTAATTAGTTTTAAAATCTTTTGAAAAGGTACGTCTTTGATTATGTAATTCGTATGACAAAGTGTTGTATTTATAAAAATAAAATATAATAAATAAATATAATAAATAAATAAATAAAATAAATGAATCAAGGTTTTTGTTATTTTTTAATTTTAGATAATTTAAAATTATTATTATTAATGTACGTTTAATAAAGTTAGTACATATAATTTGTTAAATACGTAGTTTATGAGAAAGAAAGTGATCAAGTTTTTCCTTTTCATGTGTTCAAACAATAAAACATCAATGAACCACAGTTTAACCAAAATCATCATTTTCCTTCATTTGTGTAAAATAAAAAATGTTTCGAAATTTTTTTTTTTTTTCCTCTTGTAATATAAAAGAAGAATAAGTTTTTTTTTTAAAAAATTTTTTTTTTTTTTTTTAATGAAAAAAAAAAAAATTCCTTTAATAAATCCTTTACATACACTTACATATATATATAAAAAAAACTATTTATAATTCATAATAAAAATGGGTGTCTTATGTAGTAAAAACCGTAAAAAGAAAAGTAAAAATAATAAAAAATCAAATAATCCAAATAATCCTTACCCTTCATTATCCACGTTACCTTTTGGTTTATGTTCTGATTGTAATTTACCAAATACTGATAAGTTTCAAAATAAATATGGATGGTGTCATTCTTGTAATTCCTCTAAATTTGAACAAAATTTTTCTTCTTGGACGAGTAATAACCCTATAATTGATGATTTTATTAAAGATTCTCAAATAAATGCCATGAATAATCGTCAAGTATTAGAATGGGTACATTATGAATCCCTAAATAATGTACAATTTATAGCTGAAGGTGGTTATGATAGTAAGGTTTATTCCGCCATTTGGTCTGAAGGACCTATTCTTTATTGGGATTCAAAAGAAAAGGATTGGATTCGTGATTCTTCAATTATGGTAGCGTTAAAACGATTTGAAAATTCTGGTAATATAACTTTGGAATTTTTTGAAGAGGTAATGTCAACTTTAATGAACACTAATTAACTGTTATTTTAAAAATATTTTAAACTAAAAAAATATATATATATATGTATTTTTTAGCTTAAATCATATTATCAATGTGATCTGGATAATGATGGATTGATTAAATATTATGGAATCTCTCAAGATCCCATGACAGGAGATTATATTTTAATAACTGAAATTGCTGCTCATGGAAATTTAAGAAATTATTTATTACAAAATTATAATTTATTAAATTGGGAAAAAAAAATAAATATACTTTTAAAAATTTCTATAATTTTACAAGATATTCATTCTTCTGGATTTATTCATCGTAATCTTCATGGTGGTAACATATTACAAGCTGATCATGATTCTCCTAAAATAAGTGATTTATTCTTATCTAATAATATAGATAATAGTAAAAATATAAAATTTTATGGTGTTTTACCTTATGTTGCTCCTGAAATTTTACGTGGTGAAGATTTTACTACAGCTGCTGATGTTTATAGTTTTTCAATGATTATGTGGCAAGTTTCTACTGGTATCCCTCCTTTTTGTGATAAATCTCATAATAATCAATTAGCTATTGATATTTGTAATGGAACAAGACCAAAAATTTTACCTAAAATTCCAAAATCTTTTTCAACCCTTATGGAAAGATGTTGGGATGCTGATCCTTTACTTCGTCCAACTGTACAAGAAATTACTGCCATGTTATTTCGTTGGCATTTTCATTTAGAACAAAATCGTTCTATTGATATTTGTAATGCTTTTAAAAAGGATTATGATATTATTGATACTCCAATTGATATTCAATTTCATCCTGATTCTAAATATATTAGTCAATTACTCGATTTTAAAAATCTTCCTGAACCTCAAAATTATTTCTCTCGATTTCGTCATTATTATCATTATAATGATTCAGGTTATGGAAGTTCAACAAATAGTAAATATAAAATTTATTATTTTTTTTTATTATTTTATTTATTTTTACTAATTATTATTTATTATTATTTTTAAGCTTTGTCAAGTTTCAAACAAAGTGAAGAAAGTAGTTTAGCAAGTCGAAGTCGAAACATATCAAAAATTTCTATCAACAGTTTAGGAAATTCAGGTAAATAATTTGAATAATTTGATATCCTTATAAGTATATCAAAACAAAAATGTTTAAATCATTTTGATTTACTTATTTAGATGAATCTAAAAATCGATTACGAAAAACTCCTACTTATGCTGAATCTTTAAGAAAACAATATCAAGCTAGTACGTTTTATTATACAGAACCGGAATCATATTTAGGTAAAATATCATTTTATTATTAATATAAAGAGATAATTTTCAATTACATTATTTTTTTTTTAATATTATTATATTTATTTATTTTAGATGATGATGATGTACCTCCAATACCTCCAATGCCTCCAATGCCCACATCCATAAAATCTGAAAAGAAAAAAAATATTGACTTGAAAAAAATAAATGAAAAAATTTACTATGATATTAATAGATCTAAACAAATAGAAAATGATATAATAATAAAACCGAATAGTAAGTAATTAAAATAGTATTCACTTTATTTTCGTACTTTGGATCACATGACTAACTTTTTTTTTTTTTTTTTTTTTTTTTTTTTTTTTAGTTCAAATTAGAACAAATCCTTTGACCGAAATGAGATATTATTAAATAATTTTATTCATACAATCTATATAAAAAGTGATATTTAATTAATTTTACATTGTAAATATAATTATAATATATACTGTATTTTTCTGTATTTTCCCTAGGATTTAAATACATAAACAGTATATAAAAAAAAATAAATAAAATAAATAAATAAATATATATATATATATATATATACATATACATATACATATATAAAATTCTTTGTTAAAATTTCTTTATACAAAATAAAAACATTGTAAGAATTATATCTCTTGTCAGATATATGAGTTAATGTGTCGCAAATTTAATTTTTGTTTCGGAAATCAGAATTTGAAATGATTTTATAAAATTTTATTGGAAAAGAAAAAAATTACAATATATTCTAATTTGGGTTAGTTCATTCTTGGCAAATCCTTTGTTACTCGGTAGTCAGTACCCTCATCTAATATACCGAACCGATAGATTCATGGGTCATCATAATAATGCACATTATAAAAAAAAAATTTCATATAATCACAAATTGAATTCGTCTCATTAAATCATTATTGATTCTTTAGCATTTACTATTATTTGTTTTTAACTTAAAAAAAAATAATAAATATTTTTGATTTGTGTAAGATATTTTCTGATATCAAATAAATATTTGAATAAAAAAAAAATATAGGAAATGTCAAATCACTTCAATGAAAGTATGCATAATCTGAATTTTTGAATACAATCAAAGATGCAGGCGTAACGGCTGAAATGTTGTGATGTGAAGGGTAACTCAAACGTTCTTTTTGATATACAGTAAGTTTCAATTATTGTATATTTAGTATTATTTAAGCGCGTTTATTTAGGCGCGTTTAAATTAATATTTTTCAGTCAGCAAATTATATTATTAGTTCAATAATTATTTACTCGAGAAGGTTCGCCCTAAATTCGGAAAGTAAATAATAAATTATGTAATTTAGAATGTTTATAACTAATTATTTACATGATTCAATAAATTCAGTTTTTTATTGGAAATAATATAAAAAAAAAATGAAAATGTAGTTTATAAATAAAAAAATAAATAAAGTAAAGTAAATCGAGTAAAATAGAGTAAATCGATTCAACTAAATAATCTTATTTCCAATGGATAAACTGTTCTAGCTATATTGAAACGGAAGTTGAATTGTTTGAAACTTTGAGTAAATTAACATTCATCATAGTTTCATATGATTTTACAAAAATTGAATTTTTTCATTTAAAATTGAAATCATATTTTTATTAAAATATTTTACAAAAATTGAATTTTTTCAGGTAAAATTGAAATCGCATTTTATTAAATTATATAATAAATATTTATAAATTTTTTTGTTTTAAAAAAAAAAAAAATTGAAGATTTCAGTATCTAGTTTTTAATAGATTTAAAAGTAACATTCATCTTTTAATAATAGTGAAGTCATCGTAATATTCAGTGAAGAATTTGAAGAATTTTGTTCATTAATAACGAGAGATATTCAGAGATTTTTTACAGATTAACTTTAAATACTTTGAATACTTTGAATGTTACGTGACTACTGTTACATCGCGAGTACTTTGCGAATTCGTTATCAGTTATATGATCTGTTATATCGTATAAACAATAGTAGGAATAATAATATTAATAGCAATATTCCGTCATCTGGAATCTGGATGCTACATATAAGACAGCAAAGGTTGGGTGAGTTCTGGGAAAAAGGACCAATTAGACAATGGATTTCATTGTTTATTTGATCCCGCCTTTTCCCAGCACTCACCCTACCATTATTGGGTACAGGATTTGCATTGGGTTATCTGATTTTAGATACAACCCGGGTGTTGGTGATACTGAAAATACAAGAATTTTTAATTTTAATTTAAAGAACAATAAGGATAAAATTATGCTTAATCAGTCTTTAGACTTCCAAAAAAGTCGTAATATATCGTTAATGGTGATCGGCAAAAACAATGCATAATGAAATTTATCTTCTTGAAGTATGGTATGATGAAAATCCTGAAATCACTATTTCCAAGAAAATATAAAATAATGAAAGTATTGATCGAAAACGCTTTAGTCTACTTAACTTATACAATGGCTTAACATCACAATTGCATGTAATATGAGATCGGTATATTAGATATCAAACTAAATATTAGCTTAGATGGTAATGCAGGAACTGGTATTATATGGGTTAGGCTCGGCAAATTCCTCCCTTTGAACCTTGCTTCTTTACCATTTTATTACTTTCATTTTTTACTTAGCCGGACGACCTTTTCTCAACGTATTATTTTATGACCCCAATGTATTAGTTAATGAAAAAATATAATAAAGTTGATTTTATTTTAAACGTGAAGTATACATAAAATGAATCGTAGTCCTACATCCCTGTAAAAAAAGTCAATCCGTTTTTTATATTCCATCTTTTTTTCTGTAAAAGGCTCATATTTCCGGAATTAATAACCCTATATCACGGAATTTATCGAATTATTTTATTTTCCGTGAATGGATCCGTGAAAGGCTCATTTTTACGAAGTTTTTACAGAAATAACGGATAAAAATTGTTTTATAGGGCAGTATGACCTCAGCTTAGTTTAACTTGATTAATCATTTCAGATGTCAATCAATTATTTTTTCGTCAAAATGCAAATTTGCTTTCACTTTTAGTAGTATATTGTGAGAATCTAGAAAGAATAGATGGACAAATAAACTATCTAGATAACAACCCAATTATACACCCCAGGAATTAAGAGCTCTAAAAAGTTTGTTAGTGCATTTTTAAAGGGTTCCAACTTCTCAGGAAATGATGTATTCAATTCCTTTTGTGATTCTGTTTGAGTTTGAGATCTGTTACCATGAAATTCCTTATTACTTTTGAATTTCATCAAGATTAAAAGTTCGTAATCCTCAAGCGTCATGAAAACATTTTTTAGAGCAATTTCAAGTTCTGAAACACACCAGCGCCATGGAAACATTTTTTAGAGCAATTTCTAGTTTTGAAACACACCAAACGTCACGGAAACATTTTTAGAGCAATTTCTAGTTCTGAAACACACCCTTTTTCTGATTTAGAATAATTCATATTTTCTGATTCTACTTTATTATAAGCAGCTTTTTTGTGATTTGATCCAAGCACTCCAGCTCATTTCAGCTTTTAAACATCTATTAAAACGAGTTATCCCAATCCCTATACTTACTTAAAACATTTTCGTTTTTTAATTTGTCTAATAACTTTCTCGCAAGAATAATTAAATCATTACTAACGTCTATTTGCTATTCCATCTAATTGAATAAATTGAATAATTGATTTGCGTACATTCATTAAAATTTTCCCCATAAACTTTTTCTAATTCTAACGCTTCAGTTAATCTTAAAGTATAGATGCTGCTCTATTAATTGGGGGTCTAAGTTCATTAATCATTTGAGGAATGGGGTTTGGTGTGACCTGATCTAAAGTTGCTCCTAAATCAATTCCCAATGCATTTTGAAAAGCTGCTCTTAGTAAACCATATCGTTCCATTTCTCATACATCATCCTGTTAAAAACCGACAACTGAATTCTAATAGGTCCGTATCTTTTTATCATTTCATTTCTGTATAAAATGAAACCACCATCTTTTCTTTTTTCAATAGTGTATGGAACAAATCGAAAAGGTTTCATAATTAAATTTTTTAAAATAGTTTTTAAGAAAAAGAATTTTTATTTGTTTTTTCTTTTTAGAACTTTTTGGCGAGATGAAAATAAATCTATTTGTTTTTATACTTTTGGAGAACATATTCACGGATAATAAATTATCTTCGGTACATGAAAAAAAAAAAATGATTAGTGATTGATTTCTTCTCCGATATTTATAATTTTCAGGTCGTACGAGTGGTCGTACGATTGACCGTATTTGACCAATCATTTTTTTCTTATTCTGTTCATATCGACGGATTTGAGTAATCACATGTCATCCGAACAATGAGTTTTCCCATTTCCTATAATAAAATTACTATAGTCAAATGACATGTGATTTACGCAAATCCGCCGACATGTATTTTCTTTCTCCAAGCATAAACGTTATGAACTCGTTAAAAAGAAACCGCCTATCACAGTTTGAAAAAAGTGATTGTGAAAAAACTATAGAAGACTGGACGAGATACTTTGCAATTAAGGTTTTTCGGTTGTGTCTTTGTAAGGAAGCGACCCAGAGCTTACAAACTAATCCATTTTTCGTTCAGAAATTTCGGGACCTTATTAGGCGGAGAACATAAACTTTTGGGGAGTTTTACTAAGGTCAATATTGTTGATTTATTGCTGACTCTCTGCATGTTCTATGCAAACTGACGACCAATTTATTCTATCCAGATTATAGATGTTGGGACAAATGAAATCGAATTAGAGTTGGGATATGGATAATTATAAAAAATACAAAAATCTAGTTTGTTTTGTTACACTGGATTTGGATTATAACCCCAAGAATCATTACTTTTTGGAATTTTTGAATTGGCATACTTATCCCGATATTAAAACGGTTCTAAGGCAATTGGAACTTTTTCGTGATGGTTTAACCAGGAGTCTATTTGTGACTCAATTTATGAATAAATGAATAAATTTCCATAATGATAAGACTTCATTCAATTATATGAGGGAATATTTGAAAAATGAATCATGGAGATACGTTTTATTCAAGCGACGAAGTTGTCTTTGATCTTCCTAATAAATTTCAGTTAGGGAAGGATTCCTTAATTATTAAACTTCCTATAGAATATTCAATTAAATTAATTAAATTTTGAGAGATTATGTAAAGCTATGTGAGTTAGAGATAAAATTGAAGTCAAGGAGTTGATCTTTTTCATCAAAAATGAGTATAAAGATTTATCAATAGAAGAAATAATCCAAATTCTCAATCAGATTGTATAGATACGAGCTTAGTTTTAGATGAACGAAACACAGGCGGAATTAGCATAGAAACTCTATTTCATTTTGTAAAACAAGTTTGTGTATTACCGAATCTTGTAATTTATTTTTTACATCAATAAATCAGTAATTCCGATGAGGGTATTACCTCGTTTTTTATCTATGCTAACGAAATTTTGAATTACTCCATCATATATAAAAATTATTATCGAACATGCAATCCAACAATTCATTAAGGTTATTAAATGCCAAGCTCTTAGCTTAGATTGGCGAACTTAGGAAGAAGTTTGCTGAGATTAAGGTCGAGACTGCTGAGCTTAAGGTCTGAGCTTAAGGCCAGGATAGCCGAGCTTCTAAGACAGGCTGTGATGCGTGATGCTAGAGTCAAGGAACTAGAGCAAAAAGATACAGAACTTGAAGCCAGACTTGCGATAGTGAAACAGGGTGATGCCTCGGTAACAGGACCGCCGTTCACTGAAGTGAACACGATATCAGCTGTTGATTTATCCAATTCCGTAGTAGACCAGCTCAAGCAACATACGCCTGTTGTAAAGCAAATGATGTGGTATCAGAAGTGTTACCAGAGGTCAACTCCAAGTCATCAGAAGAGGAAGAGGTGGATGCTTTCTTGGACGATGCACACAAGAAAAGTGTTAGTGATGGATAAGGCAATGCAATAGCTACTGCGTGAAGCTGCTCAGGATGTTATTTCTGACTTATCACCCGATACAGAAACCATTAACAATTCAGTAGATTCGAAATTATCACGTGACAAAATGACCGTTAACATTTTCCCCAGCATCACCATAAAAAATTCACAGTCACGTGATCATAGTAAATTATTCTTCAC
>JADRCO010003040.1:0-11349 GCA_021464525.1 Rhizophagus sp. LPA8_4_AMF
TTCTTCATCCAAAAATCCGTAATCAACAATTGATCAATTTGGGATGAGAAAATCGCTGTGTTTTTGTGAAAATGAAAAGAATGAATAATTACGAAGTTGATATAGCATTACTTACTTTCATACGGTTTACACCTATCTTCTTCCTCATTGTCTCCTTTAATTTTTCTTGACGGAGTTGACGCTATCATTCTACTTAAATTTTCTCGAGGAATATGAATTAGACACGAATCACCGTTCAATTTTCTACTTGTGGAGATTTTTCAAAAAGTAGGTAAGTTGGCGGTGGTGTGGTGTGGTATGGTTTATGGGTTACGAACGATCTTTGTTTTTTTGAATGAACAGATCGGGATCACATTATCATAAATTCTGGCGTTGTCAAACTCTGCTTTTTCCGGTCCTGATGGTTTTTTTGGTCTACATTCTTAACATTCCAAGTTAACTCAATTCTTAATTGGATTCTGTCGCTCATATATATATTGAGTAAAGAGGTATGTATCATCCATATACTTGTGAAGTAATTTAACTAAATATTACTTGTTATTCAATGTATCTAATACAGAAATATTTTTGTTAACTTAGACAAATTCATAATTTTTATATTCGGGTTGTATATGAAATATAATAAGACGTTAAAAAAAAGTTGGTAATAAAAAATTTTTAGATCTGTAAATTAAAAAAAAAATAATGACACACGTTTAAAACATTAATTATTGAACTTAATAATATGATTCAACGTTACGTAAAGAAAACTGTACTATTGCAAAAAAGAAGATAGAAAAGAAAGATAAAAAAAAGAGGGAGTGTAAGAAACTGCAACAGGAGAATCTAATATATCTAATATATATCCTCCTCCTGGAACATCGATAAAGAAATAGATTTCTAATAACGTTTATCACATGACTGATTTTTGATTTTTGATCTGGAGAAATGGAATATTTTATTCATTCTTCTTTTTTCAAAAAAATATGAACGAGTCATCATGGCGAATTTATGAAATACCCCAAAATTTTTCCGTCATGTCAAATTAAATAAAACTACTCAGATATTAGTTTTAGTGGCATTTTTTCGTTTTGACTGTCTTTTGCATATTCATAAAACCATACTCATTTTTTAAAAATTTCAATACAGGCACTTTATGGCGTAATTTAAGTACTTTGAGTGAATAAAACTAGCTTATATTGAAGAAGAAAAGTTGCTAAATAGGTATGGAAATATACGAATATTAATATTCTTGATATTAGAGTTGTATCAATTTATTAAATTTTAATAAACAATATAATTATAAAGACTTTATTTGATTTAAATTGTTAAAATTAAAAAAAGTTAAATCTTTGTTATATTTGAAATTAAATATTGTGAAATTATTCTTTGCGCACGCGAAACTTAAAGATAACATTCAATTAATTTTGTGGCCAATAATGATTAATTGTGCCACATTTTGAGCCAATCATATTTAAGAAAAAAGGATCCCTTTCTTTATACTTTTAGATTTAAACATAAATAATACTCAATAATAATAGTAACGTCAACCTATAAAATAAATCAACGGAACAAGCAAGTGAACAAGAATTATAGTATAGTATATTCTAGTAATACCTTCAAAAACTGTACGTCAACTTTGTATTGCAATTATTTAGTACTTGATCGGACAATGTCTGCGGGTATTGGCTGGGAGTCTATCACCATCATTATATATGACTTTTATTAATAATACCAAAGTAAAGTTATGCCTATGGAAAAATTTATTGCAAAATTAAAGAATAGGACTATATGAAAAAATGAGAGTCATAATAATAAGAAATAGTCTGGTCTGTCTGATGTTATCATCTTTGCATGCATGACGAAAATTAAATATATTATGCACAGTATTTCTGAAATTGGCTGCGGGCGAAAGTCCTTAAAAAGTAAATCACCCAGCCCCGTCAAAATAATCACATGTTAATAGTCCAAATAGAGTTTGGACATGTCCCGGACCGTCCTGTTCCCCGTCCATGTCCCTGCCCCCGTCCTGCCTCCTTGTCTCATGATAACTGCAACAATAGCAATAAACAATAACTACGTAAGAAATACCCCAAATTTTGACCATAGGCACAGTAAGCTCTGCGGCTAATAAATAACCTAGCTACAAGATGCGCCAGCAGTCGAATAGATAATATTCAAAAAAAAAAACTCAACCCGAATATCAGAATCGTATTTTTCATTTGAATCTAAATGAATATTATTTGGTTATTCGGTTATAATTGGTTTAATTAAAAGACAAATAATTTAACTTAATTAATCTCAATCCAAAATTATTTGTTAATGTAAATGCTAATTTTTACATTTAGCTGATTCATAAATTTCATCAGTTGTTTAATGTTAATTTTTTATTTAGCTGATTCATAAATTCATCAGTTGTTATTGCTGTCTTTCCTTCGAAAGCCTTTTTTACATTATTAGAATACTTCAATAATTATTTTACAATTGACTTTATATTCTAATCTCTTCCTAAGAGAGAACAATGGCAATTTGAATTGTATGACCTGAGTGTAAATAATATCGTGACAATCAAAAGATTTTTACATTATAATCTAATAAGCTTAGAATTAGTAATTTAGGTAATCAGCCGTAAATTCACTGCGCCTGTGTCCAAGAAACAAATAGAGTTTAGTCATGTCGCGGACCGTCGGCTCACCGTCCTGTACCCAGTCCATGTCCCTGCCCCTGCCCCGTCCTGTCTCCTTGTCTCATAATAACTACAACAATAGTAATAAACAATAACTGCGTAAATACTTCAAAATTTGACAATAGGCACAGCTAGCTCTGCGGCTAATAAATAACCTAGCCGCAAGGTGCGCTGCAGTCGAATTAGATTATATTCAAAAATCTATCCGAATATCAGAATCGTATTTTTCATTTGAATCTAAATGAATATTATTTGGTTATTCGGTTATAATTGGTTTAGTTAAAAGATAAATAATTTAACTTAATTAATCTCAATCCAAGATTATTTGCTAATGAATTAGCATGTGGAACATTACTCCTTAATATTTTTAAACAAAGATTGTCCAATGCTAATTTTTTATTTAGCTGATTCAGAATTTCATCAGTTGTTATTTCTGTGTCATTCCTTCGACAGCCTTTTTTACATTATTGGAATACTTCAATAAATTATTTTACTATTGACTTTATCTTTAATCTCTTCCCAAGATAGAACAATGGAAATTTGTATTGTATGACCTGGGTGTGAATAATATCGTGACAATCAAAAGATTTTTACATTATAAACTAACAAGTTTAGAATTAGTAATTTAGGTAATCAGCCGTAAATTCACTGCGCCTGTGTCCAAATTTTTGCAGAAAAATTTAATTAATATGTGAAAAAAAAAAAAATAATTCATAAATCCATAAACGTTTATCATTGAATGATTCGTATTACAACGAGAAAATAATACCTTTTTTATGATATACATAAAAATAAAAATACGCCTTTATTTAATAAAATGCGTTACTAACTTTAAAAAAAATAAAATAAAAATAAAAATAAAAATAAAAGAAAATATCCTAACCTCTTAAAGCGTTATTAAATTATTTCGTGATCGGTGTCAGCTGATTATAAATTACGCGTAAATTGATCAGACTTGAAATGATCATCCCTTGTCTCTCTCTCTCTTTATTGATTATTCAATAGTAGTGATGGCTTCAATTTATGTAAAAGACCAAACTGTAGCGAAATATTTATCTTCTTTTCGAAATAATGATATTAATGGCATTCGAGCTTCTTTGAAAGAAGAATCAACTTATCGTCAAATGTTTGCTTTAAAACCTGAAAATATTAACTCCTCCCAATTAAAATTATTACGTCAACCATATTTGAATTTGATTAACGTATATGAAAATATAGATATTTGGAAAATTAAGAATAGATTTTTCAATAATGAATCCGGAAATGATGATGATGATGGAATGTACATTATGCCTTTACCGGAAAAGAAAAGGCTAAAACATGGTGATCCTTCTATTTGTCTCGGTGGAAACGAAAAATTCCATAAGAATTGGAGATTATTTACTGAATGTATGAGAAATTTATTTATTTATTTATTTTTAAAAAAGAAAGCATGAAATGATATAAATGATATTTACAAAATTGATTCAAAATTTTTTAAATTTCTGATTATTAAAAAAAAAAAATTAGCGAGCCTCCTTGAACTAGATTGGTCAAATGTATTTGCAGCAGGTATGTCAGTTATTCAAATCACTTAAAAAAAAAAATAGAATTTAGAATTTTTTTATCACACAATACGATCAGGTGGCGCAGTGCTGTCGTGCCTTCTTCCAATTCCCAAAGAATATGATGATAGCCTACGTAACATCCGTAATTGGTATCATAATATTGCCTATCAAAACTCTGATATCGATCTTTTCATTTACGGATTGGACGAGGAAGCAGCTAAGAAAAAAATGGAAGAGATTTACGAAAATATTTGTAATGCTATTCCTTGGGAAGTTACGTGTTTTCGAAGTAAACACTGTGTGACTATTATTAGTCAATATCCTTATCGGCATATTCAAGTATGAATATTTAATTTAAAGATTAATATTTTTCATATTAAATAATATTATTATTAAATTAAATTTATTAGATTATACTTCGATTATATAATTCTCCTTCAGAAGTTCTTACCGGCTTTGATGTTGATTGCTGTAGTGTTGGGTAATAAATTATTCGACATTTTCTTAATTAAATATAGATTCTATTTTTTAATGATCCCGAACTTTGTTATGTAGGTTTGATGGTAAAAATGTTTGGGCTTTACCAAGAGCTCATCAAGCAATCATCAAACAATGTAATGTGATTGATTTAACCAGAAGATCTCCGTCATATGAAATGAGGTTAGCAAAATATACTGAAAGAGGTTTTGAGGTTTGTAATACAAATAATTTTTTAAGTTTTCGGTTAAAATAGGTCTATATATTTATTTATTCAATTAAATATTTTTTTTTACCATAAATAGATCAAAGTTCATTCACTAGAACGTTCCAGAATTGACCCTACAATATATGAGAAAAGTTTCGAAAAACTTAATGGTCTCGCTCGTTTACTTGTACTAGAACGTCTAAACACTCCCGAAAATAGATACGCATATGTAGAGAAAAAGCGTGAACGCAATTGTCGTCCAAGTCATCCAAAATCCGGTGTATATGAATCTAGGAAATGGAAAAGAATAGGCAACATCAATAAAACTAAATTTGAAAATAATGATTATGAAACGTTGATTTTACCATACGGAACTGGTTATGATGCAGATAGAGTTACGAGATTAATTTATTCAAAGGTATATGCGATATACAGCAGTGCACCAAATCTTTTTTTTTTTTTTTAAAAAAAAAAAAATCCTTAGAATTCAATTTTTTTTTTAAATTTTAGGATATGGTGTTGAATTCAATGTGGAACAAAAATAACAAAGATAGAGTTTTGCACAGACATATATGTTTTTTCGGTACTATGAAAGAAATTTTTGACGATTGTTGCGGTCACTGCCCCGAACCTAGTACTCCAGATGAATTTGCCGCTCAAATTGAAGAAGATAAAACATTTATAAGAGGTAAAATGGAGTTTATAAAGGATGATCCAGGAAGGCAAACAATTGGAAGTTTTCACCCATTAACTGATGATGATTGGACATCGCAAGCTTATATTACTAATGTTAGAGTAGATTTGTGTAGTGCATGTGCTAGAGGTGATGTGGATATTGTTGAAAGTATCTTAAAATCAAATTCTTTATCAAATATTGATGAGGACTTTCAAATCGAAAGGGTGAATATTGAAGCGAGAGATTATCTTGGAAGAACCCCATTACAATTGGCTGTTTTAGGAGGACATACTGAATTGGTTAAAATATTATTAAAGTACGATGCAAGAATTATTGCAAGGATGTCAGATGGTAAAACTGTTGTTCATTTGGCTTCGCAATATGGGTTTTTAGATATTTTGGAATTATTACTACAAAAGAGTAATGAAAATAGGGAAAAAGCCGAAGAACAAAAAGATGTAATGTCATTATTAGAAATGAATAATCGAACAAATATTGAGATTGATAATTCATTCGAAATAATTGATAAATCTGAAATTGAACGAGAGCTTGAAGATCTAATTTTTGATCCAATAGATAAGGAGAATGATCAAGATGACATAATTGATATAAATACTGAAACTTGGGATCATTTATTAACCGCATTAGATTATGCTATCATATTTGGGCATATAGAAATAGTAAAACTTTTAGTTAAAGCTGGGGCAAATGTTCAAAGACAAATAAAGCTTCAAGTACAAAATAATTATAATCGTTCATTCTATTTTAATAGAATCTCGACAGACGTAATTCGCTATCCATTAGAATTATGCTTATTAACTCAAGATCAGAAGTCTGGATTGGAGATCGCTTCAATTTTGTTAAAAAATGGTGCTAGTGCTTCCCAGGTATTATTTATCTTTTTTTTTCATGAAGTTTTTTTTATTATTATTCTTTTATTCCAATTTTATTATTTATTTATTTAGGTTAATCATGAATTAAACACTATTTTACATTTGGCCACTAAAGAAGGAAAAGTACAATTTGTTAAATGGTTATTAGATGAGGATCCAAAATCATTGCAAATTATTAATTCATTGAATTCAAGTATCGAATCTCCACTCAGCATATCCGTTTTTAACGATCATTTAGAAATTACTGAATTATTAGTGAAATATGGTGCAAGAGTAAGCAGTTATTTATTTATTTTACGTTTGTTAAAAATTATAATAAAATATAATTTATTTAATTTTCTTTTATAGCCATATATTTCATTAGAGGATGTTCAAATTTATAAAAAACGTCAAAGCCACATCGCTTCACAAACTCCAGAACAAATACTCGACAGGGTGGTACAACCTATAACTCGCGCTATAAATAATGGTCAGTATCGCATCTTAATTGAAGCTGGAGCAGATATCAATGTTATTAATAATTATAACTGTCCAAGAACAATTATTGAAAGTGCAATAATGTCAAATGAAGGGAATATTAAAAGTTATGAAGAAATGTTGAATGGTGAAAAGGAAAAGGAGCCAGTTTCAAATGAAGATGAAGTGACTATATTTATAAATTCTTTGAGTGATTTACTTGAAAAAGAAAAAAAAATCTACGAAGGAACTTATAGAGGATATGCACTTAACCAACACACTGCGAAAAATTTTTATGAATTCTTATACGCGAAGAATCCACAATTATATCCTTGGAATTCAATCCTAGCATCTAATTATAGTATAGTACATCGTAAGGATTACTCAAAATTACTTGAATCAGAAATCGAAAAATTAAATTATAACAAGGAATGTTTAGATTATCTTATTAGCCGTGGTGCTAAAACTTACAAAGAAATTGAGATGGAAAAAAAATTAGAAGATCAAAAGAAATCGATGAAAGAATTACAAAAACGGTTAAGTTCTGTTAGAATATTATTAGAAGAACAAGCTGGAACACTGGAAGCTGAGAAAAAAGAACGTTATCTAAAAGAAGAAATTCTTTTACAACAGGCTATAAATAAACAACAAGAAGAAATTGATAGAATTTGTAAAAGTTATAATGAACAAAGTTCGTATGGTTACTCACTTGGGCAAAATCAAAATCCTAATTTAGGATTATTATTAAAAACTGTATCTTCTAAGCCATTGATAGATTTTGATGAATTTATAATGAAATTCACTTATCCTAATAATTATAACGATACAATACCAGCAGAACTTATTCCAGAGTATGTGAAATTATTTCAAGCCGTTTATGATAATGACATTAGCAAAGTTGAAGAAGTGTCACAAAGTTTAGTTTTTGCTGTTTGCGATAAATTTAATATGACACCATTTACTTGGGCTTGTTTTCGTGGGCATAATGAATTAGCGATTAAAATTTTGGATATTGTTACTAGTCAATATGAACCTAAGAAGAATATTGAATTATTTAATGAGGGCAATAATACTAATGTCATTAATAATTATGATATTAACGGTATGTAATAATAACCGGGATTTTTTTTTTTTCTTAAAAAAACAAATGTTAACTTATCTTAAATTGAAATACAGACGATGACGATGAAGGTGAAAATAATTATTCTGATGGTTTTAGTTATGAACATCAAGGACCTTTACAATCAACTGATATGCCCGAAGACGAAGATAATGATTCAAAATCCCTCAATTTTAAGCCCGTATCTAATTGTCTAGCGCATGTATTTCTTATGTATCAAGGCAATTTCACAAGCAAAAACGTTTTACCCAAAGAATTCTTAAAAGAAGGAGGAATGGTGGATAATATTTTTTTAAACGGATTGGAAGTGGCTGTTTTGAAAAATAATTTAGAAATGGTAAAGAAGATTTTAGATTGGGCCGAAAAATATCAATATGCTAATGGTGAGATTAGAGAATTGTTAGCAATTATATTTTAAACCTACAATTAATTTTGATTGTATCTAATTAGGTGACTACTTTAAAAATAATGGAGGATTAGTTACATCTCTAATTCAAGGAAGACCGATGACAGATTCTATTTATTTGGGATACGTGGATATGATGGATATACTTATTGAGTAAGTCTGATTTCATGATTTAAAATTGTTTATGATAACAAATAAATAATATCAAAATAACAAATAATCCATCCACATTTTCCCTTTTTAAAAGATATGCCGCGGGTGGAAATGACTTTTCTATCTTTGACATTAAAGATCCTGAAGAAGAAACTCCTGTGCCTGAGACATCAAAGTAAAAATAATTTTGTGTATATTATTCTTATTATCTTATACTGTATTATGAAGAGAAACTTATGATGATTTTTTTCTTTTTTTTCTTTTACTTTTTTTTGAAAAAACCCAGTTATTATCGAGGTTTGAATATAAAAGGTCGCAAGAAAAAATCTTGGATAATTCGTTACAATCCTAGTTATTCCAATAAACCCGTAAAACCTCCCTACTTATTTTATGCTGCGTATTATGGAAATATAGCAAGTATACGATACTTTTTCTCTGAGAGGCCAATAAAAGCTTTAGAAAAATTCGCTCAAAAATATACTGACAATAAATCAAAAGATTTAAGAGTAACGATTTTGGATACAATTAAAAATATTCAAAAAGTTGGAAGAAAATTATTTAGTTATGAGCTATTTAGAAACGAAACACCATTTCATTGGGCTGTACAAAATAATGAGCATGATAGTATAAAAGAACTTATTAGAATATATAAAGAGCAAGAAAGTAAAGAGAAAAAAGGATACGATGGGGAACAACCATTAACGCTTGAAGAACTTCTGGATATGAGAGCTGATGTAAAGAAAATCACTGCTTTAATTTTGGCTGCCCAATTTGGTTATAACGAGTGTATTAAAGCTCTATTAGAAGGAGGAGCTGATCCTGGAATTACGGATTGTAACGGCTGGTCACTTGCTCATTATGCTGTGTATGTATAAAATTTTAATAATTTTTCATTTTTAGTTAATCTGTTTAAATAACATTTCCATTTTATTATAGAGATAATAATAAGGTTGAGACGCTTAAATTATTACAAGAATTGTTACAAACAGAAACTTATCAGAGAATGTTGGAACAACGTAGTAAATCATTCAATCATACACCAATATCTATCTCGATTCTTAATTACAACGAGGAAATAGCTGAATATCTTTTACAACAAGCCACTGATAAGAATTTATTCACTTATGATTTTGAGAATAATCGATATCTTCATTTATCTCTTAAAGAAGGCCTTTGGTATATCTCAAAAAAATTGATTGAAGTAGAAGAGTCTATTATTACAGTTGAAGATAACGAAAGATTTTCTTTATATCAAGAAAATTCATTTGGACAAACTCCTACAGATATAGCTATTCAAATGTTTTTAAATTCACTAGTCCTACCCCAACAGTCAACAACTGTTGGATATCAATATCAACATTATCATAATCAGAATAAAGCGGGAGAAAAGTGTGCGACGAAATCTTTTAACCTTATGGTACCAAAATATTTACCTAGAAATAAAGGGAATCCATTAGCAATAAGAGTAAACGTTAAATTTGATGCAGTTGATGATATGGTACATGAGTTAACTAAAAAAATCTCTGATGGAAATGTTCATTATAATACATCAAAAGAACAAAATACCAAGAGTCTATTAAATATATCAATTTTTGATTTTAAACAACTTAGCAGTATTAGTATCGGAATCGCTTTATAGATGATGAATGACTATTTTAAATTCCAATATTTTAAAATTATTCCTTTTTTTTTCTTAAAACCATTAAATATTAATAAATAAATATATATATAAATAAAAAAAAGGCTGATGAAGTTTGCAAATTTATTTTCTTTTTATTGGGATCATTATTAAAATAAAGAAAATAAAGCATTTACGTATTTAATTTTTTTTTTTTTTTATTCGAATCAAAAAAAAAATCTAGGATCTAACATGAAAATTATGGAAATAATTAAAATTCTATTTGTCACTCGTTATTTGTCATATATACATAATGCTTCAGTTAATGCCATAACACTGTCCAAAAAGAAGCTTCTTAAGGATGCAGTGGTTAATAATTAAAATGTTAGAATATATTACAGACAAATACAATACTATGACGTCCAAATGATATTAATTTTAATTCTTTCAAAGAATATAACAATATAATTAATTGCTCTAACAAAATTATTACACGTTACAAGCCGTGAACAAAAATTGTTGGATGGTGCCAATTAACTTATAATTAGTGACATTTAGATTGCACTCTATAATAAATATGAATCCTGAGCTTGCTCCCTTTGGCAATTCGAGATAAAATCCCTGATAAGTTAATGATACATAATATTTTTTTTTTTTTTTTTTTATTGTACGCGGGGTACTATTTATTAATGATTTCAATTACATCAAAATACTCTATTAACATTAAGTCACCCACTCGACCCGCAAGTGTGCACATTAAAATATTGATACATAATTCAAAAATGTTATTTTATAAATATATACATAATTGTTTGTAGACTGGTTTGAAAAAGCATGAATATGATCATGTATTTTTAACTTTTGTCTTTTTATTGCTATTTTGAAAGATTTAAAATTATAAAAAAATTGGTAGTATTGCACAAAAATTTTTTAAACTAAACTTTGAAATTTGTCTAGAATTTCGATTTCCATGATTTTCTCCCGATTTCACCCTTTTAATAATCATTTGAGGAAAAACTCCAAATTTTTGAAAGCGAAAGATTGGGGTATTATAATATCTATGGAAAATGTACCACTACTTGAATACAGACATAATTTTAACATTACAAGCACGCCTAAATATGTATAAA
>JADRCO010003041.1:0-11348 GCA_021464525.1 Rhizophagus sp. LPA8_4_AMF
ACTAGGTTAAATCACCCTGGTTAAATCACCCTGGGTTAAAACTAGTCTTATACTTACAATAAAACCAGGGTGGAAGTTGGGCATGTTCATTAATATTTTTTGAATGTGATTTATAGTCAATTTCGTTTTTTGTTAGTAGTATTTATGAAAAAACTTTGTCTTGCTGAAGAATTAATGTTATATCCCCCAGCCAGTAAAAAGTTCTTGTACTAAATATAGGCCAATTATGAAATATAAAATTTGGGCATATTTATTTTAAATTTATTTCAATTATGGTCCAATTTTTCATACCAAACGGGCTCATGTATGAATTCAATACAAACTTAATATAAATTCAGTACAGGACTATTTACTGGACCTCTTTTCAAGATTTTGAACTATACCCTTATACGCAGATCACTATACCATGTGGATTTTCCCGATTTTCAAATTTTAGGGGTAAATATTCTCAGACTTAATTAATTTATTAATTAGATAAGCTTTTAAAAAAGAAATAAAAATAGTAATACTAGATTAATAAAAAAGAAAAATGTAACTCTATAGTGAAACCTACCTTAATATGAAAACAAAACTATGGAAGATACATACAGTATCTTTCTAATTTTTTTGAAATAAAAAGAAATAATGATTTTTTTTAAAAAAAATATTAAAATAAAATACAAATAAACGATAATTATTTTTAATTATTTTGTAACATATTGCAACTTTACTAATTTTACTTTTTTTATTTTTTTATTTTTTTCTAAATTAATCACAATTTCATAGTAAATCAATTTTTTTATCATCATCAGGAAATTTTTTTATGTGCAAAAGATATGCAAATTTTTTGTGCTGTTTTGCGCACCCTAAAAAAGCACATTTTTTGCTCATTTAATTTAAATATTGAATTTTTTGAGCAGTATATTGTAAAAAAAGCTGCAAATTTGCTCAAATTTTGTATAAAAATAAAATATGCAATAATGTTCAATATTTTTAAATTTTGAGTAATTTAAATTTTTGCACAATATTGTATACCCTGAAATTTCCTGATGATGATATTACGTTCATTTTATTTTTGCATATCAATTTTCATCTTCAATATACATTAATCTACCAACTATGTGAGAAGCTAGTTGCGGATCTAATGCATAAAACTTGAAGCTTAAAGCGTATTCTAAACTTAAAATAAGCTTAAACGGGAGCCTTAGTTTATAGTATGTTCATCAAATTAGTTATGAAGTTGGTCTGATGATCTTTTTGAGCACAATCAAGCGTAGTCGTGAATTTTCAAATTCAAACTTTGATCAGACTTCGCTACCATTGGACTCTGAGTTAACTGCGCTGAGTCCTGCGATGTAATCTACATTTGTTAAATTTTACAATTAGTAAAAAAAATTAGTCGTAGATTTAAATAAATATTTTTTATATAAGGATGAGCAATAAAATGTTTAGAATCTCAAAAAAAAATTTAAAGTAGCTCATGCAAGTAGTGCTATTTTAATAGAATGTTTGCACCGTAATTTTATTATAACTTTAAAACAAGAGGTTCTTAGCGATGTATGCTACTACATCATCTTCAGTAATGTAAATAACATCCATATTTACAATCTTTCTTCAAAAGAATTTTATAAAAAAAAATTCAATACATAAGAAATAGAAATACTTTGTAAAATTCCATTTGGATATAAGAGAATTTATACTATATAAAATTTAAACGTATAATTATTAAGGCTCATAAAATTTGAAATTATTAATTATACAATATCACAATAATTATTCATTACACTGATTACAGAATAATATTAATATTTCATTAAATTAATAACTTTTTTTAATAATTTATTATAAAGCTAAAAATGTATAAGGAGAACTCTTTCCGGTCACATTCATAACCATTTTTTTTTACTAATATTTTTTCGTTAAAAAATTTATTTTTTTTTATTTTTTCTTTATTTTCCTTATAATAAATACACTTTAAGCTTTTAATATACATTGACTGAACGATTTATAGATATTTTTTCGTCTTTGCCACCTTCTTCTCTCCCTTTTTTTTGTCTTTCTCTCCCACCTCCTTTTTCCAAAAGGGTTTGTTTACTTGGTTGGCCTTATTCAGAAAGCTATACTACATCACAAACTAAGCCTCCTTCCAATTTCAACCTGGACGTATTTTTGGCACGTGTTATAGCGAACAAAGAAAATTCCCATGTACAAAGTCAACAACAATAATTATCACGTGACGTGTATGGCCTATACTCTTTTTTGGAATTTAACTCTTATTGGTCTATCACTTGGCCATGGATCTATCTACGTTCAACTGGGACTTTATTTATTAATACCTTTAAAGTTGATAACTGGACTGATTTATGCCTCATATTTGGATGGTTTTTTACATCATGACAGAAGAAAGATAGAGACAAATGGATTACGTTCTATTTTGTTGCTGGTTTTATTTTAGTTTTATATTTTTCCATTTTATTTTACATAGATTTTGTTTTTATTTTTTCTTCTTTTTTGTTTTATTTTTTGTTATAGACTTTTCTTGGATGGGTGTGCTATTTTTGTTTAATGATTTGATTTGGAAGGTGTGGAGTTCTTGGTTTCCTGAGCATTCATTTTTGATTGAAGTCCTATCTGCAACTCAATTCTTTTGGATGGATATATTGCACCTATCGTATATGACAGTGAAAGAATTAACTATATTACCATGCGATTGGCTGGAGGATTCCTACTCCATGTGATCGACTACTGTATTATATTTTGGAATTCCTACTCTAGCATTCGACACAGGCAACAATGTGGTTATGTGAACTAGCGGTATACTTTTATTATTTTGGAGGATCAGTAGGGGTTATAAAAATTGCAGTGCAGTAGGTCCTTGGACACCAAGTTCCTTTGACTATAGGGCAGTTCTGCTAAGATGAGTTGTAGTCTCTACAATTCTACCTGTACAGGAATAAGATTCCACCGACAGTGCACATATGGGGTTCATTAGAATGATGGATGGTATTATATTTAATTACATTAGATAGCTAATTTTCAGTATTACAAGTTGTAAATTACATTAACTCTAATAAAGTATAACATGCGCTGCGAAAAAAAAATAATTCATTATAAAGCTAAAAATTGACTCTAAAGATCACACAATATTTACCTTCTTACAATTAAGGTTAGACGCATTGCATAGGCTTTTCAGAACCAACTATCACGTGATCAACCAAAGAGTTTCAATGGCAAATTTGAGAATACCAACTTTATCTTCTTTACAAAATGAGACCACAAAAATTTTTTTATCCTGTCCATCTTAAAAGCAACACTAAGTTAATAGGATTGGTATTGGCCATTTTCCAGTTTCCTAAATACAAGGCTCATAGTTAGATTGCAAACTAAATTACTTCGTTACTGTAAGCAAAACTTCTGGCATATACGTACCTTATTTTTGCTGGAAGGTTGGCTGAACTTCCATGAGCTTCTGAAAATAGTGTTTTGATCTGGAGGATCCATTTATCCGATCTTAATTATCCAGATAAATTCAGATTGGATAAGCAGTTCAGATATCTGGACATCAGATATTAGATAAAATTCAGATCGCAATGGATAAATGCTTTATTTTTTTATTAAATGCTTGTTTAAGCGCTTAAAATGTGGTTTTAAACATTTATCTTCTTATTTAAATGTTAAAATTTTATTTTTAAACATTTATTATTTAGGTTTCCACATTTAAATATTTTATAGAAATGCTAAATTTGTGCAAAAAATTTATAAGTGTTTACTGTAATAGATATTCCAAATTTGTAAAGAAAAAATTTGAACGTTTAAATGTAAAAATAAACGCTTAAAGCATTTAAATAAGCGTAAAAATAAAACTTGCCATAATAATTGAAAGCATTGTCGCATGAAGCTTTGAAAGTATAAACTTATAATACTTTTCACACGGAGATCTTACAAAGTTGGACTAATGTCTGGCGATCTTGAAATTGCAAAGTTTCTCAGCCTTTTATAACATACTGTTTGTCATCACTATTTACTTATAGGGTAGACTCTGTACTGCCAGTAAATGCTCTTCCACATTTTTCTCATATTTTCTCACATTTGCTCAGAAAAAAAATAGACTAAGGTTAGTTAGCATACCAGTTATACAACGAATTTTATTTCATTGATTTACTAGAAAATTATTACATATTAAAATAAAGTGAACAAATGAACTTTCAACTGCTTTAGATTAAATTAATTAATAAAGTTTATTAATAACATAATTTTTGATTTAATAAATATGAGAGATTATGAAAAGTAAATTATTAAAAAAAGATTCGTAAAAATTTATGTGAGAAATTAAGCGATAGGATATGAAGTGATATTAGACGAGGAACCAACAACTGCCAATGCACAGCCAATAATATCAGGTGGATTAGACAATGTTGAGACAGCAACCACAATAGCGTATGCTTCAGGTAAATCTGCTTGTACCGATTCTGATTTTACTACATTAAATGGGGTTTTAGGTTTAGTTGGAGGTACATCCTCAACATAGACACCATAAGCCTTTCCTGTACTAGTATCAGCAAAACCGATAACAAGTTTGTATTCATCGGTGATTTCTTTCGATAGTGTTCCGGAAACAGTAAAAGTATCATCTTTTCCACGAACGACAGGATCAGGTGAAATTGATACAGAGATTTGGTCTGGTTGAGTAGGCAATTCAGGTATGGGAGGACATTTTCCAAATGTAGTTACTCTTTTCTGAAGTGGAATAGCATTAACCATGGAAAGAGTGGCCAACAAAATAAAAACAAAAATAAAATTTTGGTTCATGATTAATGAATGTCTGTTAATTTGTTAGGATAAATGATTCTTTGTAAACGAATTTATGACTTGACCTGCCCTAAGTCATTGCCTTTATATAAGAAATCATCTTAAACCGGATTTTCTTATAAAAAAATTTAAAAATTAAAAATATTTATATATTCATTCATTTTATAAGATTTGCAGTAAATCTCATATTCTACAATTTAAAATGAAAAGATCTAAACGAGATAAAAAGATAAAAATAAGTGTTTCAACACGTGGATGTCAATGAATTGTCAATTGGACCTCCTAAATTGAAACTCGTCTCTCAACCATACACTTCAATCATGCTTGTCAATAACTAAGAAAGCTCGTATGATTCTTCAAAAATTTTTGGCAAGCGCCTTACTCATACTACTACAGTATACCAGGATTGGGTAGGGTATGGAAAAGTTCAGGTCCAAAACTTTAGGACTGAGTCTTTGAACTCAGTAAGATCTGGTGCTAATTTTTTGGACTTAATTTGGGACGGTCCTAATTTAGGTGTTATAATAAAACTAGGGTGGAAACAAGAATCTGTTCATTAATATTTTTTGGTAAATATGTGGTTTATAGTCAATTTCGTTTTTGTTAGTAGTTATTTATGAAAAAACTTTTTGTCTTGATGAGAGTTAATGTTATGTCAATCTTCATCCCCTTTGTCGGGATTCGGACCATACCCTCAGTGATGAGCATTGGAAGCTTCCAATGGTATTTATGGAATTGGAAGTATTATTGGAATTGGAAGAATTGGAAGTCCAAAAGTGCTTCCAACTTCCAATGCGGCAATGCCCATCACTGCATATCCCTATACGCAGATCACTATGAGAATTAAAATATTGGGCAAAGATTCTCAGACTTATTTCTATTTTAAATTAAGCGTTTTAAAAGAAAAAAATTTAATAAAAAAGAAAAATGTGACTTTGTATGTAGTGAAACCTACCTTAATATGAAAAGTAAAACTGCGAAAGATACTTATCTTTCTAATTTCTTTATTCTTATAGAACATATAGAAATAAAAAGGAGTAACTTTACTAAGTTAATCACAATTTCATAGTAAATTTATTTATGCATATCATTTTTTATCATCACTTTTTTTTCAATGCATTTAACCTACCATCTATGGAGAAGCTGGTTGCGAATCCAATGCATAAAGCTTGAAGCTTAAAGCATATTCTAACTTAAAAATAAGTTTAAGCTTAAGAATTCTTGGTTAGTATGATCATCAAAATACAGTTAAATTATGTAGCGTGTATACGTTGTTTTTTACTGCGGGATACCCTGAAATTAACAGGATACAGATGCAATCTGCATAAACTAACGGGTACCTGCTATGACAAACGGCAGGTGCTTGCTATAAAGTGGCCCACAAAATCAATGTATTAGAAGGTGTGACATTTATAATAAAAAATTTTTTTTGCTAACATTATGACAAACTTTAGAAATTTTCTAATGAAATTTTATTAGCCTATAAATCTGGTTATAAATATCACAGCTTTTAATATTTGAATTTTATTGAATAAAAGAATTAAAGAACCCGCTGTATAAATTAATTAGTACCTGCAGCAAAAAATAGCAGGTGCGTGTCGCGGGTACTCGTTAGTTTATACAACGGGTCAACCCCTAAAATTAATATAATGCGACCGAATTTAATCTTTGATCGGACTTAACTGCGCTGAGTCCTGTGATGTTGATCAATCGGACTGAGCTATTTTCTTATATTTAATACATAATTATTATTAAATTTTTACAATGAGTAAAAAAAAATTAGTTTGTAGATTTAAAATAAATATTTTTTTATATAAGGATGGGCGATAAAATGAAAATGTTTAGGGACTCATAACAAAATACTTAGCTCATGCAAGTAGCATTTTAATGGAATGCTTGCATCTTAATTTTATTATAGCTTTAAAACAAGATGTTCCTACTATTTACATCATCTTCAGTAATGACAAAAACGTCCATATTTACAATCTTCCTTTGAAATAATTTTATAAAAAAATTCAATACATGAGAAATAGAAATACTTTGTAAAATTTCATTTGGATACAAGAGAATTTATACTATGTAAAAATTCATACTCATGATTATTAATGTTCGTAATTTTGTAATATAATATTACAGCATGATATTAAAATCACTAAATTAATAAAAAAATTTTTTTAATAACTCATAAAGCGAATGGCAAAAAAAAATCCAGTGTAGATCAATCGGACCCAAGCGAATATGAAGTGTCGTACTGATTAAAAATCCGGGTAGTTATCCTGGATGTATTCAGGGAATTTTTTGACCAACTATCCTGGATCCGGGATACTTTTGGATTTATGAACGACTTACCCTGGATGTAAATATTACCCGAAAAGTGTGATATTCTTGCGCCCGATATATTTCGTATTTGTCATAGTTAAGGGAATTTGATTGGCCTTAAGGATGTACACATGACTGCGGTAGCCAATCTTTGAGCTAATACGTTTCCGATTAATGAAATTTTAACCGGATTTTTTTTTATTCTGATGGATTAATACGTTTGTACTCTCTCGGTTGCCGCAACTAACCAATTATGTATTAGTAATTTTATTAAAAAATTTTTTATAATTTTTTTTTTCCCCTTTCGGTTATCAACCAAAATTAATTTATTAACCGAAAATTTAATTTTTATCATTTTTTTCGGTTTTTCTTAAACCTAAATTTTCTTAATTTTTTTTATTGAAATTTTTTTTGGTTATTTTTATTTTTTTTTAATCAATTTTTTTTAGCAATTTTTTTTTAACCTGAAAAATATTTATTCTTTTTTTTGGTTTGGATCAGGATTATGATCAGATCGATACTGTGGTGCTACGGCTTTTCAATTTTTTTGTTTAATAGATTTTTTTAGTCGATGATATTGTTTCCCGACTAATAAGTTTACACAGAAACATTTTTTTTAGTGAGAATTGGGTTGTTTTAATGGGAACTTTTTTTGTTTTAGTGAGAGTTTTTTTTTTCTTAGTCAATGATACTATCATTGTTTTGTTTCCTGACTAATATCGTACGATCTGACTAATACGATCACACGAAAATTTTTTTTTGATGTTTTGTGAATTTTTGTTTTTTAATTATATAGATTGCATAACATTATTTAAAATGATTTTAATTGAAGCTATAATAAATTTTTAATAAATAAAAAATAAATATAAATAAGAGATACTTTCATGACATTCAAATATTTGTATATTAATATAACACATAATATTATTACTAAACATGACTTCCTCTTCATGAAATGTTTAGTGAAATACCTAGAAACGTAAAGAAGATTAAATAAAGAACTAAAGTCAAGTCCATTTCAGGCAAAAGCAAAAAACTATCTTTAATCAGGTATAAATCTTATATATTATGGGCAGCATATTAATATAGAGCGTCATGAACTGGGAGGAATGGATTAGACTTGCATCTATTGTGGTACCAAATTTTAGATAGATGAAAGTAATCATAATTACTTCATATCGATATCAGTCTATCAAGATACTCATTAATATGTAATAATCATCAAAACAATAATAAAGAAATCTTTCAAGGCATTTATTAAAATAGAATGTAAATATAATTGTATTTAATAACATAAAATGAAAATATAATTGTATTTAATAATATACATTGTGATTATAATTGTATTAAAATAAATTGTAAATAATGAAATACTAACCAATTTAATATTTACATTATAGTCCAACAAATCTCTAATTTAATATTGTATAACATCTAATATGCTCAGAAACTTTATCATTGGAACTCATTGCAAATCTAATGTACAGTAATAAAATAAATTTGTGTCGATCACTGACGTTTAGATTAGCCTGTATAAATTAATTTTGAATTGCTGATCCGTTATTCTTTATAGTTAAGACCCGCTGTATATCTAATTATAAACTATCGAATTTTATTTTATTTTTTTCGTTTTTTTTTTTAAACCGATTTTAAACTTTTCTTTCGAACCGATCTGGGGTTCCCTTTTTTTTAATTTTCGTTTTTTTTTCTTGACCGATCCGATCTTTTACTTTCGGTTCTTTCTTTTTTTTTCAATTTCCTCTTTCTTTTTCGGTTTAGTTTTTTTTCCAAAACCGAATAATTATTATTTTTTCTTTTTATTAAAATAATCCTATTGTTTCAGTCTTTTAAGACCGATTTTTTTTTTATATTATTTTCTTTCGGTCTTTTTTTTTAGGCCGTATTATTAATTTTTTTTTCGGTCTTTTTGAACCCTTTTATTTCAGAATTTTTTTCGGTACTTATTTAATCCCCATTGTTCTGCTTCTTGAGCACTATAATTACGACCTGATAATAAAATTTCCATTGCTTTAGAATTTCTTATGGCTCTAACTAATCTCTGAGTTTCTCCAGCACCTTTATTTCTTTATCCTTTTTCTTTTCCCCCAAATATTTTTTTCGTTTTTTTTTTCTTTTTCTTTCGAATTATTTTTATTTTTTCTTTCTTTTTCCTTTTCGGTTTCTTTTTTCAACCTGATTTTTCTCTTTGTTCCTCCCCTCAAATTTTTTTTCCTTTTTTCTTTTTTTTCGGTTTTTTTCGAATTCTTTAAAACTTTTTCTTTTTTCGAGTTAGATTATTTTCCATTTCCAATCCGAAATTATTTTTTCCACCTTCTCTTTTTTCGGGTTTGTTTTTTTTACAATCCGAAAATTTTTTTTCACTTCTTTTTTCGGGGTGGCTTTTTTTTCCCGAATACATTCTTTCACCATTTAGGTTTGGATCTGTGATCGGATCAATGCTGCGGCGCCACGGTGATTGCCTTTTTTTCCCGATTCTTATTATTAAATAAAATAATATTTTCCCTAATTATTTTTTAGGTTGTATCACAATAATAGACTGACATAATTTACTTAATTATTTATGATTTGTAACAATAGATCGGTATAGTGTAAATTTTATGAGAAATTTTCTTTTTCATGACAATAGATCGTCATAATTAATTGATAATATTTCATGTATTGTATAATACTCACACACAATTCATTATTATTTGTTTAAGCATATAAATTGTGTAAATTTATTACATTTATTTCCTACTAATGCCAACATAATAATAGTAACTATTCACACTGCATGGCAAATGAAATATAAGTATGTTATTATTACTCTCTTACTTGATGGTAAGTATCATTCCCGGCGCAACGCAACGGTTACGCCTAGTTATTTAATAAAATCATAAATAATATCGCGTAAAATCGTTATTAAAATTCTGGTTCAGACCACATTTTATATTTTAATTATAAAAACTTTTGGTTTTCTCAAATTTAATTATAAAAAAATGTAGATTCAAAATTAATTATAAACAAAATTAAAATTAATTAAATAAAATTATAGACTAGTAATAATTACAAATAAAATAAAAAAATAAAATTTTCAAAGTTGATTGTTGGTGATCTGCATAATATATTAAACCCTTAAATGGGTCTGGCTCAATTCGCAAACAATCATTTCGCCAACAATCATTTCACCGACACCAACAATCATTTCACCAAAAGTTTTGAAATCCTAACCCATTTACCCTAACCTAACCCTAACCCTAGCCCTAACCAATTTTCCTAACTCTAATCTAACTATAATCCTAAATTCCCTTGTCGGTGAGATGATTGTCGGCGAAACATTTGTCTGCGAAATGACCCTGTCGGTGAAACGTCTGTCGGTGAGATAATTGTCGGCGAAATGATTGTCGCTTAAATGAATGCGACCCTATAAACATCCGGTGTAAAAAATTTCCCAGGGTAGTCAGGTAGTAAGGTAAACTAATGGGTCTTATGGTCACATGAAAGTGAAATTTTTATGGCGACACAATCTACAAAATGATGCCGCAAGAGGTGTACCATAGAAAAAAATGAATATTTTTTAAAGCTTCATTGTGAAAACCCGAGATTTCCTATATAGAAAAGATTTTAAAATAGGGTACTATTTCAAGCTGAAAATCCAAAAATTCAAATTGTTGGAGAAGCTTGCTTATGAAAACATAATTTCATAATAGAATGTTAACAAAAGTAAACTTATTTAAAAATTGGAGTTTTTTGGGTTTAGATCTATTTCTATATAAAGACAATGGGAAATCTCGGTTTTCGCAAAATTTTTTAAAAAAATATTTGGTGAATATTTTGCGTACATCATTTTGAAAACGACTATAATTATTTACATGAGGTCGAACCCCACAGTGTTACCTGTCAAACATATGACTGAGTTCTACAAGCCAATAAAATTATCAAACAATCTTTTTCCCCAAAATATCTAAATAATAATTAACTGAAAATTAACGAAGAGCAAAAATCTCCTCCTTAAATATAAAAATGGTATCACAGGTTAAAGTAGAAAATATCCTAAAAATTACTTTTCTAATAAGAAATAAAATGATATCATAAAAATAAACAAAGGTAAAACCATCTGATATGTTAAAATCTTAATAGCGGAAAATTTTCCTGAACAAAATATTCCTAACATTGTAAGGTCGATCCCCACAGTGTTACCTGTCAGTCATGTGACTGTGCCACAAGGATCAATTACAATT
>JADRCO010003042.1:0-11348 GCA_021464525.1 Rhizophagus sp. LPA8_4_AMF
AACGCATGTTTTTTATAATAATTTCATACAAAAAAGTGCCGCAATGCACGTTTTTTATAATAATTTCTTATAAAAAAATGCATCGCAATACCATTACTGAAGATAATATATAATAATTCCAGTCAAGAAGTCACGTGAGTGCATTTATATAATATTTTATATATATACGAAATCAAAAAATCATTGCACGGTGTATAGGGTAGAGGGTGCATTTAGCATTAATTCCCCAATTTAGGACTAAGTTAAAAGGTGCATTTAAGAGGGTGTGCACTTATATAGGGTGCATTTATAGAGAGTTGACTGTATCATTATGTAGAAAAGGGTCGATTATTAGTGATTCTGAAGAATTTTGGTGATTTTCTCAATCCTTAGAGTAGTTTTACTATAAACAAATATTAAAATACAAATGTTTTTAACAAGGAAACTACTTTAAAAATTGAGAAAATCATCTAAATTCTTTCAGAATCACTAATAATCAACCCTTTTCTGTATAATGATAGAATAAAATTGCCTATAATTGCAAATTTTTAGAAATCAATACTTTTCACCAAATATTTTGTTTTATCGTTATTTCTTTTTTATTATACTCAATATGGAATCACTATATGATGAGTTGAGTATTGAGATATTCAAATATATAACTACACCTATTTCGCTTATAATCACAAATCGTAAGTGGTATGCTATTTCTCAAGATCCTCACGCTCGAGCTGAATGGTTAATTTATAAATATGGTAAATCACACGCATTATTTCATGCAATAAGACTTGATAGCTTCATTACTTTAGATGTCGCCCAAGTTTTGTTAGCAAGAAATGTGGTGATGTCCCGATATTTTGTACAACGCTTACTTATATATTTTGGTAACTATGATCAAAAATTGATCGAGCTTAAAGTAGAATATAATGTGAATCAAGTTAATCTTGATAGAACTCGAGAAAAGAAATTAAGTGCACCGTGGGCGAGTAATTTGTCTTCACCGATTTTTACCAAATTGGTTAATGAAGCATTTAATATATTAAAAGATCCAGAGCTTGCAATTAAAGGCAATGATATTATGGAGTTATTCCAGTTTTTATCTGCCGATCCTCTTGTTATTAATTACGCCACTCAAAAATTATTTCAAAATATTAATTATATTGAGGATCTAATTTTAAATAAAAAATTTATCCCCTTTCCTCTTCGTCCGAAACTCGCTTATGAAGATACAACAGAAGAATATCCACCAAAAGATGGTTACGAGAATAATAGACAACTTAATGTTATAGCTAGAGCAATTATAATTCATCCTGATTTGGTTAATCTGTGGAAAAGTATTGGTTATTATGAAATTTGTGGTGATGTTAATGATCTTGTAATACAAGGAGTTCTTATAATCCTATTTCCTTCAACTCCGCCAAATAATTGGGAATGTCCTGATGTGAATACTGTTGTTACTCGATTAAAAGAGTTTACTGATCTTGGATTTAAATTAACAGATAGTGTTATAAATGTTATATTTCGTTTATTTGAACATAGATTAAATGAAATTGGCGAACTATTGATAAGCTCTTTTCAACAGATTCGTAATGAACCGAGATCAGTTATACTTAATTCTTGTATCATTACAGCTATTTGCGAAAATAACGGACCACCCAATTCATTTTTGCTCCGAAGTTTCATATAGTCAGTCATACGAGGACCTCGGATAATTATAATATATTATTTATATTATTTTGCATTTTTAACGAAAAGGCCATTAGATATTTTTAAGAAAAGTTCAATAATTTTACCGAAAATTCATTTTTTTACATGTTTTAGTTAAAATTTAAAACACGTACTACGAGTCATGCATTTTAACATTTTTTTATAATAATTTTGGCCGCATATACAATATATTTATATCTAATGAAAATAACAATAAATATTTGCTTAATTGTATTGAAAATAAATTTTTACTTGATTATTAAATATTATCTATTTTCTTGAAAAAATGCAAATACAAGTATGTTATAACATTATATCATACAAAAAATTTCCTTTTCAAAAAGCAAATTTAATCTAATTTACCGGTGGTGTTATTATCTGTAGCGCATCCAAGTTTAATTTTTAAAGAATCATATCTTTTTTTGTCTGATTTCGAAACACTTGAAGATACCTTATTAAAAGCCATTTCAAAATGACTGGCGTTTACAAATAAATCATTGTCTGGTATTTTTTCAGTTACCGATAAATTATTACTTTTTGAATATAATGTAGTTCTTAACGCAGCTACAGCTGCTTCACGAATAAGAGATGCCAAATCCGCACCACTTAATGAGAAAACAAAATTAATTAAAATATATTAATACAATATATTTATATATACATATTTGTTTATTATAATTTACCTAAAATTAGTACACCTCTCATCTTCAGCAATTTTAATTAAAGAAACATCATTTCCTAAGGGTGTTCGCTTCGTTAATGTCTTTAGAATTTCATATCGTTCAGATGATGTAGGTAATTCTACATATAAAAGTTTATCTAAACGACCAGGTCTCATCATAGCTGAGTCAATCATGTCTTAAAAAAAAAGAAATTAAGGTTGTTTTATGAGATAAGTAAATAACAAAAGATTATACATATCAATAAATTGTAAAGTTAAATACCTGGTCTATTTGTAGCTGCTATTACATACACTTGCTTTCGATTTTCTAATCCATCTAATTCGGTAAGTAAAGTATTGACAACACGAGCTGAAGCTTCAGACTACAGTAAATTAAAAATTAAATTAATAAATGTATTTGGAATTGTAGTTTTCTCTGGTTTACAAAATGATAATAGACAAGAAATTGCAATTATCTTCATAGGGTGATAATAATATATTATACAAAGAATGAAATTTAACCTGAGAATCGTCACGTCGTGTACAAAGTGCGTCTAATTCATCAAAAAATATGACACATGGGGATGAAGCTCTTGCTCGTGCAAAGACTTGACGCACACCACGTTCACTCTCGCCAACGTACTATTTAATAATGGAGATTAACTTCATTGTTATATAAAAAAAAAATTTATTAACTCATATCTTTAAATCCAAAACCTTATTCAACAATTCAGGTCCTTTAACCGATATAAAATTAATATGACTTTCATTAGCAACTGCCTTGGCTAAAAGTGTCTTTCCACATCCTGGTGGGCCCCATAATAATACTCCCGCAGGTGCTGTTATTCCAACTTTACTGAATAGTTCGGGATGTTTTATTGGTTCAACAATCGCCATTCTTAATTCATCCCTTACAAATTCTAACGCACCAACATCAGCCCAAGTAACATCCGGAACTGTAGCAAATCCTTCACGTTTAGAAGAGGGTTGTACTTTAGAAAGAGCTTGTAAAAAATCTTCATTAGTTATACTAAGAGGTTCAAGTTCTTCCGCTGTAAGTGGATCTGGATGATTTTTGAAAAAAGCGGATATGGATTTCAATTTATTCGTTGGAGATTGATTCTCGAATGAAATGGATGAACTAATATTATCAATCTGCATTTCAATAGATTCATCATTATCGGTATTAAATTTGTGATTTTCACCCAAGTTTGTAAATATTCGTTTCACGGCAATAACACCAGCTGCAGTCGTTAGTGCATTCAAATCTGCGCCAACATATCCAGGTGTCAATTTTGCTAGAGCTTTGTAATCAAAATCGCCAGAAAGTCTTAATTTTAATGAGATTACTCTTAAAATTTTTTCTCTAGCTTGCTCATCAGGAACTCCCATACTAATTTCTCTGTCAAATCGTCCTGCGCGTCTTAAAGCTGGATCAAGTGAATCTGGCCTATTTGTTGCGCCAATTATTAATATTGGTTGGTAATTCATCTTATCCCATGATAAATCTAAATTTATTCAAATAATTTTTAAGGTATGTATTCTAAATATGAAACTAGACATGTCCCAAATCACATATCAATATACCATCCATGCATGTTAACAATTGTGCAACGATCCTTCTTTCCATTTCACGTTGAGCAGTCTCTCTTTTTGGAGTAATTGCGTCAATTTCATCTATAAATATTAAACATGGCGCTTTTTCCTATAAAAAATTAATCAATTATTTATAAAGTTTAAGTTACTAATAATTTTTTTTGAATTAAATTTACAAACTTTGGCTTCTTCAAACATTTCGCGAATCTTTTTCTCAGATTCTCCTGACATTCCAGAAACAACGGATGGTGCGGAAATACTAATGAACGGTACACCTAATTCCTAGAATTATTATAGCCATACGTTAGTTACTTGTAACAAAATTTATGATATTAATAAAAAAATTTTATTTCTTACTCCAGCTATTGCATTCGCCAGCAAAGTTTTTCCGCAACCTGGAGGTCCATGTAACAATATTCCTCTATTTAACATATCTTAGTTAATAGCATGAAAGGACAGCGCTTTCAAACAGCGATTTTCCCAACCTTGGTGGTTGTACTCCAGTATGTAAATAAATTTCTGGATGAGCCAAAGGCATGGCAATCAATTCCAAGACTTCTTCAATGCAGGCGTCAACGCCACCTAAATCTGATAATCTGGCTGAAGGCAATGATAAATCATTTCTGGCTTCTTTATCTGTGCCATTTGAATCAAATTCTTTAATCCAGATTAAATTTTAACATTTTTTAATTTTAATTAAATAAATTGCCTACTTTTTAAATTCTTGAATTCTATTTTCGAAACTTTTATTTTGGAATTTCTCGTATTTTTAAATTTCTCCTTTTCATCTTGATTTTTATAAATAATAGGTATTGAACTCTTTGATGGTAACGGTATTGTATTTGAATTGGAATCAGCTGATGAAGTGTGATTAGGTGATGACTCGGCTGACTGTGGATTATGCTGGGACCATATTTTTGTAATAGATTGATTCATAAGATTTGCATCCTTTAATCGTAAATATTTATAATTAATATAATTATATTTTATAATATTCTATTAAGACTAGAATCGTTCTCTTAAACCTTGATTTCCATCATCTTAACACCTTCAATTTTAAGTCGTTCAAATTCCATTGCCTCTGAATCGTCAAGATCAGAAGATTCATCAAATTCACTTAATATTTGATGTAATAAATTATTAGTCACTTGACTGATAATTAGGATTTGCTTATAAACCTTCTAACCTTTTAATTTCATTATTCAATTCTTGCTTATATGATGATAAGGCTTCAACTTGTTTCTCAATTTCTTGTTTCTTTAATGATTTTAGAGCTAATAACAAATATATGTTTATTGATCAAATTTAAATATACAGGAATTAACCACAATACCAAATCTTACCTCTGTCAATGCTTCTCTCCAAATGTGCCTTTTTCATTCTTTTAAAACTAAAATCGACGTTTTGAACATACTGAAAAATTGTATGTGCAGTTACCGTACCCCCTTTGTTCTCTTGTTGAATTTGCTGAATATAGGGAATTAAACGAGAATCTATATCGTCACTTAGGCGATTACGTTTATTAGGTGGTCTTTTTGTCATCGTCTTTTGATATTTCGATTCATTCGATCAAAAAAAAACAGTGATCTGCCAAAATCAACGCATTAGGTTAGCAACTTATCTTAATGAATAAAAATCAGAAAAATCGGACCCATAACTCGTTTAGTCGTTTTAATTATTAATTTCTTTAATTTAAAATAAAATAATGGGTGTACCGGGCTTCTTTAAGTGGTTATCTTTGCGTTATCCTCATATTATAGAAACAGTCAAAAAACCACCTCGCAGTAAAACAGATTTTTTATATTTAGATATCAATGCTTTATTTCATGTTGCAATACGTAATAAAGCCACCTCTAAAAAAAAACATCGGACCCCACGTCGAGTATTATCAAAAGTATTTAAAGAAATGGACGCTGCGTTCAACATTTGTGAACCACAAGTATTAGTATATATAGCCATGGATGGTGTTGCTCCTAGAGCGAAAATGAATGAACAAAGGTCAAGAAGATATTTGGCTCAAGATAATCATAAATCAATTCTACCTTCTAGTCCAAGCAATACTTTTATTTCAGGCAATATTTCATCAAGTGAATCTTCAGATGATGCTTCAAAAAAGGAAGAAGATGGAAAAGATTCAGGATTTTTTGTTCCAGTTGATTCTGTTTCTATATCAGCGGGAACATCTTTTATGCAAGCAGCGAATGATGCCATTAGATATTACATTTATCAACGTTTAAATGGAAGAGCAAGAAACCTTCAAATAATATTCAACGATTCGAATGTAGCAGGTGAAGGCGAACACAAAATCTTTCAATTTTTAAATACACAACGTAAACATCCAGGCTATAATTCGAAATTCAAACATACGGTTTGTGGGGGAGATGCTGACTTCATCATGTACGCTTTGTTAACACATGAACCTAACCTGCGCATTTTACGACCCGGAGTTGACGGCAAAGATGTTGTGCTTAACATAAGTAAACTTCGTAAACATATTGTACATGATATGGTAGTACCTCAATTAAATAAAGTGATTAACGAGGAGAATATAATCGAAGATTTTGTATGTATCGTAAACTTACTTGGGAATGATTTTTTACCAAGAGTAACTTATTTACGTGAAACGGGAGTGGATCTCTTATTCCAAGCATACAGAAGTTATTTCAATGAATCTCGCACTTATATTATCAACAAAGGAGGTTTTATTAACATGGACCGATTTCTCAGGTTTATCAAGTTTTTAGAAGGTGTGATATTTGGTCGTCGCATGTCAAATTTGAGTTTTACTTCAATAGGAAACATCAACAGCGAAGCTGCGATCAGAGCTAATGATTATGTAAAGACGATTTGTTGGATTTTACAATATTATTCTGGTGAATGCCCAAGTTGGAGATTCTATTATCCTCATCATAAACCGCCATCTATTCACGATATATTGAATCATGTAAAAGCAGAAAATTTCGATCAAACTTTTATTAAGGACACTCCAATGCGACCATTTGAGCAATTAATGAGTATTATACCTCCAGTATGTCATTATCTTTTACCCGAGCCTTTCCGTGATTTACTTACAGACCCAAAGTCACCAATTATAAAATATTATCCAAGAGAATATAGTTGTTCAAACTCTAAAGCTGTCTTGCCGTTTATCGATGAGAAGGTTTTATCAGAAACAATGGCACCACGATATTCTTTACTAAGTCCTGAAGACGAACGTAGAAATGATGTCAATGGAAACATACAAATTTATGCAGGGCGAAACTCATCATATTATTCAATAATCTATTCTCTTTGTACGGCGAGAGGTGGAAAATTCGTTTTTCCTGCGGACTCGAAATTCTATGGGCAATTATTTTATGATGGACAGATGCGGATATCAATTGACTCGCCTATTAACGAATGGAGCAAAATTTATCGTAATTCAGTAGTTAATGCTGAATACAAGTTGCCATGTGTCCCTGATAACTTGTCGAAATTACAGCTTCTTCTTAATATTACTGCAACGCTATCTTCATCCAATAAAAATGAGGCGCTTTTTAATTATCAACCGTCTTCATCATCGTGCTCTAATAAGAATGAGCGAAAATCTAAAATTATTCCAAACTCAAACGTGATAAAGGACAATAGGGATATGTATGAGGGATACTCAGAATACCAATCAAATGCAAGTACAAGGTATTTAACAAATCAATCGAATGTGGAAACTCAATTGTCTTCAGTACAGCTGAGACCTACTTCTGTCAATTTGACATCTCAATCTCGAAATTATGGAACAACAACAAATTTACGTAATAACAAATCAAAGATAGACCAATTATTTTCAGACAGTTATACTAATGGTTTATACAGAAGAAACGAGACACCTCAAGCAAAAGTTCAAAATAATGTTATAGGCGGAAGATATTCTGCTAATCGAAATCAAACGACTTCGACATATAATAATCAAAATATCAGACAAGAAGGACAATTTAATTCTTTCAATACTGTAAATAATGGTAATATAAATTATTCCCGAAAATATTAAAAAATAATATTCACAATTTAGTTATTAAATTATTCAATATATCTTTGAATTACATATTATATAATTAATTATGTCATATAATATATGATAATTGTGTCTTAGAATTATTTTATTAATATAATAATATATATTTCCTAATAACATTTTATTTAATATCATGAATTTTACTTTTTTTACTTGTACTGAACCCTCTAAAAATGTCGTCTCTAATTTCTTTTTCCACGATTTTCCAAGACTTTAAAAATGCTAAATCCTGCCACCCCCATTTTAATAGCATCTTTGTTTTTTCATCACTCTCATGATGTATTTCAAACATTTCACGCACATTGTAGTGAATTTTTGGATAAAGATATTTAAAAGGAAACGATGAAGATCTGAGATATCGAAGTGCATGACGATAAAGAAATATTGATGACTTCATTCGGCTATAATCAAAGCACTAGTAAAGTACCAATTAACTTTTCTTATTAATGTTTAATTTCTAAGATTAATATCTTGTTAAATTATAATTTCTTTAAATTGGTTTAATAAACTGAGAAAACTTCTTGTAAATAAATCAATATGTTGTTATGACAGTTACAAAATTCCTATTACTGAAATCTCTAACTGTAATTATTGAAATAACTTATTTAACATTTGCGTTATATTATAATTCAAAAAAATGAATTATGATAATCATGATAAAATAATTCTTATTGTGCTACATTACCATCACTTTGATTTTGTGTTCCGCTACTTATATGGATATAGTAAGTAGCTAAAATGAGTTTTTCCGGTTTTAAACACGGACACTTTCTTTCTCAATAGAACGGAGTCTGTTTTTTTCTTAAAAAAAAAATACAATTAAAAATAGTGTACATGGTTTTTTTAGTCTATGTAAAAACAATTTTTTTTTTTTTTATTACATTACTGAATTAATTTGTTCAATATGGAGAAAGAAATAAATACAAAAAATAAGGATAAATCCGATAGCAGGAAAGAGCCATCATCCGCAGAAGATAAGATTGTAATGGTTACTAAAGTAGGAGATATAGTGACTGATAAGGATTCTATTGGTAACGATGAAATAATTGACATGAAGGATGGCCAAATTCGCAACAATGTACAAAATAAAGCTTTAAATTTTGTACCAGATGGAATTTCTGATGATGGAGAAAAGAATATCACCACCGATTTAAACGAACAACAGAATGGTAATTTAACTATGAAAAACAAAGATGATAATCCTGAGACGCTTAAAAAAGAAAAGTCTGGTGATATTAACGTTAACTCCAGTGTACCACCTGCTGATCAAGATGAACTATCAAGTCAATCTGAAAACGATTTCGTCAATGTGACATATGAGAATGCTCTAAATGACCAAAAAGTCGTAAGTGATGAAAAAAATTCCGATCAAGAGGTTGGAATTGCCAATCAGAAAAATAATCCCAATTTTGACGGATCAACTTCGATTGGAACTGAAGAAAATGACGAGCCTAACAATTCAACAAATAGGAGACAATCGGAAAATGTTGAAAACCGAAGAGATTTGAGCGAATTGTTTGATGATAATTCAATTCAACTCCATGAAAATAAAAATTTTTATAGATCTGAAGAAGACGACGAGGATGAAATAAATGTAAGAAAAAAAAGAGGTTTGAAATCCAAAGGGGATGACAATTCCGATTCAAAGTTTGATCATGTGCTATCTAGTCAAGATACAAGAAGTCAAGAGAAATCTGATATGAGAGAAGAATTTGATAAGTTTACAAGAACACCGCCAATTTCAAGGTCTGACCAGAATGAGAAATTTGTAAGCACTCCACTATCTGCAAAAAATCAAAATATTGCAGATGAGGAATTTGATGGATTTGCAAGAACACCGTTAATTTCAAAATCTGGTTATAATACAAGGAGCCAAAAGAAATCAGATGGAGATGGAGAGCTAAGAATGTCACCAACTGGACATGATACAAGAAGTCAAAACATGACAGACGAGGAATTTGAAAGGTTTGCAAGAACACCGTTGATTTCAAAGTCTAGTCGGAATGAGGAGTTTGCAAGCACTTCACTATCTGCAAGAAATCAAAATATTACGGATGAGAAATTTGATGAATTTGCAAGAACACCGTTAATTTCAAAGTCTGGTCATAATAAAAGGAATCAAAGGGAATCAGATGTGATAGATGAGGAGTATGAAAAGGTTGTAAAAACGCCGTCATCTGGCTATTATACAAGAAGTCAAAAGAAACTAGAAATGACAGATGAAGAGTTTAATATAACGTCACCAATATCAGGGTATAGTCGTAATAAAAGAAGCCAAAAGAAGTCGGATACAACAGATGATGAATTTGATAAGTTTGGAACAGCACCGTTAGTTTCAAAGCATAGTTATAATACAAAGAGCCAAAAGAAACCAGATATTACAGATGAGGTGTTTGAAAGCGTTGTAAGAACGCCACCATCTGGACATGATACAAGAAGTCAAAATATTACAGACGAGGAATTTGATGAGTTTGCGTTTATTTCAAAGCCTAGTTATAATACAAGGAGCAAAATGAAATCGGATATGAAAGATGAAGAGTTTAATATAGCTTTAGGGTACAGCCATAAAGAAAGAAGCCAAAAGAAGTTGGATAGAGCAGATGAAGAATTTGATGAGTTTATAAGAGCACCCATTCCAAAGTCTGATCATGATACAAAAAATCAAAAAAGACCGGATATGACAGATGAAGAGTTTGAAAATGTTGCGAGAACACCAAATTTAAAGTCTGGTCGTGATACAAGAAGCCAAAAGAAGTCGAATATTACAGATGAGGAGTTTAATATAGCACCTCCAACTTCAGCGTATAACCATAAAGAAAGGAGCCAAAAGAAGTTGGATAGAACAGATGAAGAATTTGATGAGTTTATAAGAGCACCCATTCCAAAGTCTGATCATGAAACAAGAAATCAAAAAAGACCGGATATGGCAGATGAAGAGTTTGAAAATGTTGCAAGAGCATCAATTTTACAATCTGGTCGTGATACAAGAAGCCAAAAGAAATCAGACATGACAGATGAAGAACTTAATAAGTTTATGAATACGCCAATTCCAAAGTCTGGCCATGATACTAAGAACAAAAAGAAATCAAATATAACAGATGAAGAATTTGATGAATTTATATATACACCACTATCGAAGTCTGGGCACGATACTAGGAACCAAAAGAAATCAAATATAACAGACGAAGAATTTGATGAGTTTATAAGAACACCAATTTCAAAGTCTGGTTATGATACAAGAAGCCAAAGAAAAACAGACATGACAGATACACCAATTTCAAAGTCTGGACACGATACTAGGAACCAAAAGAAATCAAATATAACAGACGAAGAATTTGATGAGTTTATAAGAACACC
>JADRCO010003043.1:0-11332 GCA_021464525.1 Rhizophagus sp. LPA8_4_AMF
AATTATTGTAATTTTACTGTTATAATTAATTTGCATTAAGATAACAGTATTATTTCATAAAACAACTTATTATTATATATTTAACACGTTTTAACATATTTTTATGTATTTAATATGTTTATCACATTATTACATATATTAAATTAATAAAAAAATTTGATATATTATACCAAAAATAGGGTCAATTTGCTCAAAAATATATGATGACTTTGTAAATTTGATCTAATTTACAAAAACTCAAAAATATGACTTCAAGCTAAATATGTGTTAATTTGTGACAAGCAAAATTACGACATTAAGCTAAATTTGGCTAAATTTGCGAAAACTCATTTATGAATTATAAGATGTCTGGGGTCTTCTAGTATTTATAATAACATACCCAAATTTTTTTAAGGGTGTTACTATATGGCGACCCGTCACCATGACAACCCTATCACGTGATTAGCAAATTTAAATAAAATTTTAATAGAAAAATTTTTCAAGTATAAAAAACTGTCGTCTTTTTTATTTCAATAAAAAAGAATATGCTATAAAAAAAAGAACTATAATAAAATAAAAGAATAAGAGAGAAGTATAACAAAAAAATGAAGGGGTGAAGCAAAAGAATAAAAAGAAGTGAAAGAGAAAATAAAAAAGAATAAGGAGTAATAAAAAGGAATGAAAACAATGAAGAGAAACGAAAATAACAAAGGGAAAATAAAAGGAAATAAAAATAATGAAAAAGAAATAAAAATAAATGATAAAGAACAAAGGAGAAATGAAAGAAAGGGACAAAAGGAAAATGAAAGGGAAATGAAAGGAGCGAAATCAATAAAAAAGTGAAAGGAAATAAGAAAAAGTGAAAGGGAATGAAATTAACAAAAGAGAAAGTGAAAGAAAATAAAAATAACGAAGAGGAAATAAAAAGAAACAAAAATAAATAAAAAATAGAGGAATGGTAATAAAAGAGAACAAAAGGAACAAAAGGGAAATGAAAAGGAAATGAAAAGGAGAGAAATCAATAAAGGAAAACAAAAGGAATGAAATCAACAAAGGAAAAGTGAAAGGAAGCGAAAATAACGAAGGGGGAATAAAAAGGAACAAAAATAAGTAAAAAATTGAGGGGAATGGTAATGAAAGAGAATGAAAGGAACAAAAAGGGAATGAAAGGGAAATGAAAAGAAGAGAAATCAATAAAGGAAAGTAAAATGAAACAAAATCAACAAAGGAAAAGTGAAAGGAAGTGAAAATAACGAAGGGGAATAAAAAGGAACAAAAATAAGTAAAAAATTGGGGAATGGTAATGAAAGAGAACAAAAGGGACAAAAAGAAAATGAAAAGGAAAGGGAGCGAAATCAATAAAGTAAAGTAAAAGGAAATGAAATTAGCAAAAGGAAAGTAAAAGAGAATGAAATTAACAAAGAGAAGTGAGAGAGAACAAAATTGACAAAGGGAAGTAAAAGGGAACGAAGATAATGAAATAAAAATAAAGGTAATAAAAAGAAATGAAGATAATAGAGGAAAAATGAAAAGAAACGCAAAAAAACAGAAAAAGGGAGTAAAAACAATAAAAGGAAATAAAAAGAACGAAATTAACAAAAGAAAAGTGAAAGAGAAGGAAATTAATAAAAGGAAAGTGAAAGAAAATGAAATTGACAAAAAGGAAGTGAGAGAAAACAAATATAATGAAATAAACAAGGGTAATAAAAAGAAATGAAGGTAATAAAGGGAACGAAGGGAAACAAAAAAAAGAAGGGAGACAAAAAAGAAAGTAAAAACAGAAAGGAAACGAAAAAAAAAGTGAAAAAAGTGAAAAATGAAAGGAAACGAAAAAAAGAAGAGAGACGAAAAAGAAAGTAGAAAAAAGGAAGGTGGGTGAAAAAGAAAGTGAAAAAAAGAAAATAAGACAAAAAAAGAAAAAAAAAAGAAAAAAAGTTAGTAAGAATGAAAATAAAAACAAAAAAAAATAAAAATATGAAATCAGGACTATATAATTCTAACTATACCTTAATTGCAAAACCGGAAGAGCCAAAGAATCCAAAAGAACCTAAAAAAAGTAAAATACTGAAAGTTAGCAAAGAACAAGTTATATGTAAGGAATAAAAATAAAAACAAAAACATACCAACATACCTTTGACTTGCGAGTGAAAACTGAAAGGCTTAAAGAAATAATATTAAACTGATTTTCTGATAAACAAATATTGATGATGTAATCGTGTAGCCAATTAAAACTTGTTTACTCACGTGATAGTAAGAAGGTCGTTATGATGACGGGTCGCTAACAATATTTTTCCTTTTTTTAATTTTTAACAAATTAAAATTTTTAATATTTTTTTTTATATAAAAATTTAATGATGAAAACTAAAAAAAATAATTGAATTTTGATAGAAAAGTATTGTGATGTAAAAATTTATTACAATTTCAATTTTTTTTAAAAAAGAAAAGAAAATGCAATAAAAAACTTTAAATGTAAAATATAAAAAATAAAAAAATAAATATGGATATATAAGGCAATTGATCAATATGCATGTGACTGTAAGATTTTATCTAAAGTAAATGCTTATAGTAAAGTGATATTAGGTAATATTTATCACCACTCTTATTGTAGATCAAACAATTATTTTTACTTACAACTAAGGTTGCTTGCTGAAACCTATTTGGCTTAATGCCAAAAGTCAAAACCTCATATATAGTGGAGAAACTGCGAAACTGCTAAAATTTGCTGAAACTGCCAAAATTGCCAAAACCTTTTGGCATAGTTTTGGCGTAGCTGACACTAGTATTTAGTAATATTTTAGCATAGTTTTGGCGTGTTAGTAGTCCGAGAACTTGCAAAAAAAAAGAAAAATATATTATTAAAAGTTACTAAAAGAAATGATTAAAAAACTTTCCTCCCCCTTCCCATTACCTTTCACTCAAAGTCCAGTTCATCTTATTCATTCGGCATTTCTACAATAAAAGAAAAAAATGTAACATTAATAATATTACTAAAGAAAAGAACAAATACAAAACCTTCCCCCATTACCTCTAACCCAAAGTCTGGTTCATTTAATTTATTTTGGTGTTCTTACAATAAAAGAAAGAAATGTAATGTTAATAACGTTATTAAAAAAACACAAAAATGAAACCTCCCTCCATTACTTTTAATCCAAAGTCCAGTTCATTTGATTCATTCTGGCGTTCCTACAATAAAAGGAAAAAATGTAATGTTAATAATGTTACTAAAGAAAAGAATAAATACAAAACCTTCCTTATTACCTCTAACTTAAAGTCCAGTTCGTCTAATTCATTCTGGTGTTTCTACAATAAAAGAAAAAAAATGTAACATTAATAACGTTATTAAAAAAAATATATAAAAATAAAACCTCCCTCCATTACCTTTAACCAAGTCCGGTTTGTCTAATTTGTTCTGGCATTCCTACAATAAAAAAAAATGTAATGTTAATAATGTTACTAAAAAGAAAATAAAAACAAACCTCCTCTTTTATTTACCTTTCACCTAAAATTCAGTTCGTGTAATTTGTTTTAGCGTTTTTATAAAAAGAAGAAAGAAATATTAGAAACATTTCTTATTTAATATACACCACACCTACAGACCTACCTAATTACCTCATGTGTAAGCCCGATCTGACACCCTAAAAATCAAAAAAGAAAAAATTTTTTTTATTAAAAAAAATTTTCTATCTAATTTGCAAGCTGCAGATGCCAAAATTATATGTATATCATATGATATATTATGCCAACTAAAACTGTGAAACAGTTTTGGCAGGTTTTAGCAGTTTCAGTGTTTTGGCATTTTAGAATGATTTTGCAAAACTAGTTTTGGCAGTTTCGCATATACCATCCTGCCAAAATTCCCTAATTTTGGCAAGTAACCTTATCTACAACATTAAATAACAATTTTTGTAGCTAATTTTAAATTGATAGATAGTGAATATATACGAATTGAAATATTAAATATCTGGTTAAATTATAGCAAAAAGCTAAAAGCCTATTTAATAATCTGTGTTCTGATTAAAATCTTTATTTTAAGTGTGATTTGCTGAACTTTTACTATGTTTAAGTCAGTTCAATAAACATTTTATATTTATCTTTTTAAATATAAAATGTATTTTTAGAAGAATATATAAAGTTTAAAATAATATATTTATTGTTAAAAATAATAATCACAATATATTAATGAAATTGATTACAAATTGGTTCATCTTACTTACAAAGATAATACTCTATAATTCTAGTGATCAATTTTAAATAATATATGATTTTAACAACATCAGTTCTTAATTATGATGTAGGCTGTAATTTTTGTATTATTTCAAATAATTGGTGCATTGATTTCTCTGATTTTTTCTGTTTATCTTGTATTTCTTTTAATAATTGCTGTAGGGAAGTCTCATCAACAGATTGAATATCGAGTTTATTTAATAAATTCTTTTTCAGTTCTCGTATTTCATCAGTATACCAATAATTCCAATCATTTTCACTCATGATTTCTTTAACTTTTTCACGAATTTTATCAAAATTGGCATAATAATACCTGGAAAAATAAATTTATATGAATAATATGAACATAAGTCAATCCTATTTTTATAAACAAAAACCTTTAAAGTCACTTACAATACTTCAGGAAACCATGATTTCCAACGTTTTTGATGAGGTAATAAATAAAATAATTCAATTTCAGCTAAAATCTATAAGAATATTAAAAATTTTTAGAATTTTTTAATAATACTTTATATTAAATTATGATGATATTATACCTCTGCCTTTTGTATTAAATATGAAACTCTATTATTATCCTTTTCAATTGCATTATTGAGTAATCCAATAAATAAATTCATAAGATATACAACAATTAAGAGTGAAAATAAGACAACCATTATTGCAAGTGCTGGATTATCAATATATGACCAATTGGTTAATGCACTTGAATCACCTGTAATAAGATTTAATTTGTTAAAATATTTGCTTTAAAACTATTTGTATAAAATTTTTTTACATACCTGTTAAAAATAAATACATTGCAAAGAGAGCAGTTCTAAAGTTTACAAACATATTTGTATTTCCATCAGGTTTTTGAATCATATATGGATTAGGATCAAATGTTCCATTTTCAAATACTTGATGATAAGTAGTAGCTATATTCCAAGGATTATTTGGATCATTATTATTTGTATATTTCTTAAAAGAAAAACTATCTTCAGGTGATAAAAGAATATAAAGTGCATGTGCAAAACTAATTATAATAATTAATAAGACCACTAAAAAATAAATAATCTGTTTTCCAACACTAATGATTATTGCAAAATATATACCAAAAGATTCAAATACTTTAAAAAATAATAAAAACTTTATATCTAAAAACAAGCATGCAAAAGAAAGTAACTGAATATTCCTGATATTTGTCTGAAGCCAATAAATGGAAGTATAAATTGGCAGTGAAAATGCAATAATATCTATAATTTTGAATAATATAATTAATAAATTTTTATTAAAATATTTTAAAATAATAAAATAAATAATATATACCAAATATATTCCAAAAATCAGAAATCCATTTAATAGGATTATAGATAAATTGACGAATTTCAAAACTTAGATGAATAGATCCAAGTATAATTGAAGTGATCAAAAGTTGATTTTGAATATCATCATCAATATATTGTTGAGGAATTGTTGCAGCAATAGTAAAACATCCAAGTAAAACCATAAAACTAATCCAAATCATTATATAATAATATTTTCCATAAGCATTCCATTTAAAATTAATTAATGACTCTCCATTCCATGTTTTATAAATATCACTACATATAGTTTTAACAAATGGACTAGGTTGAGGTTTAATTAATTCCTTAAACCACTTATATTCTTGTGGATAATTGACAAACTTAATATAAGGATTTATAAAAGTAATTGTTGGTACTATTTTATCTTTTGAAAATTTTGGATTAATATGATCAATAATAAAATAATTAATAATAAAATAAAAAAAAGCAAAATTACTAAATTTAGAAGTAGGACTAATAAATCCATATATGTGTAATATATAAAATATAGCAAAATAAATTGGTAAAAGGGGTAAAATTATTAGAGTTTGAATAATACCTAGTATTATATATATTATTTTATGTTTAGTTTTAAGGTTATTTAAATACTTTTCATATATTTTCCAGAGAGTTATATCAATTATTTGAGGATATTGAAAAGAATAAAGATGTAAATTATCATTTGGGCTTTCTATGTTATAAAAAGGCAAGTCTATAATCATTGATGTTTCTAATGAATATCGTGTAATAAATTCTGGATAATGTTCATTCAATAATGGTATTATAGAAGTAATAATACTCAAAAATTTTGTATTATCATTTCTTAAATCATCTTGAAAATAATCAATGCACTTTTTATAGATTTTATCTATTAATTTTATATTATGTTCTTTAATTGCATATTTTAATAATTCAACACCATATTTCAAAAGTAGTTCTTTATATAAGAGAGATTTATCTATTAATTCTAAATTATGTTCTTTAATTGCATATGTTAACCATCCAACATTATATTTCAAAAAAAGTTCCTCATTGTTTTTTATATCTGAAACCCATCCATCACAGAATTTAAAACTATCAGGATTTGGTAAAGGCAAAGTATGTTTTGAAATTTCTTCCTTAAAATTTTGTCTTATATTAGATAAATTCATATAATAAAAATAGTTTAAAGAAATAGAGTTGTTATTTTCATTAAAATAATAAATAAGAAGACCAATCTTTGTTAATACTATAATATTATTGTCATTTAATAATTTTATACCATATAGTGAAAAGGGATCTAGTGATAGATTAAAAGGTTCAACTCTTTTACAAAGTGAATCCCATTTACTACTAATCTTTTTAGAAACTTGCAGTTTATAACTATTATCATCACAACTATTATCATCACGTAAATTTGAGATTTCCCACCTAATATTGTCATTTTCAGTAGTTGCTATAGTTTGATCACAATAGGAAGATAGTAATTCGTTTATAGTATTATGGATACATGAGTCATTACATTCATCAAAATTATAACATGCATCCCAATTTTCAGTTGGTTTATTATATAAAGAACCTATATTTGACATCATTTTTTCCAAATCAATCTTCCAAATATCATCATTTAAAATTCCATATGCATATTTGCCTATAATTTTAATTTTATCTGGAATTTCTTTTGATTTGTTATATAGACTTGGAGGTCCAAAAAAAATTTCACTGCAACCCTCCATAACAGAATCCCAAAATTTACTACTTGGTAGATTACTGAATAAAGGAAATAAAAGAGGAAGTAAAAAAGGATCCTTCAGAGACATAAGCAGTTGATTATCTAGAAAACAATAATATTATTAATAAAGTTTAATTGAATAATGCAATTTTTAGCTTAACAAACAATACCATTATTGATATCCAAAGAAGTAATAATAATTTCTAAATCAACTGAATAAATAAAAATTTTATTCTTGACTCTCGTGCAAACTAACTTTTCATTACTGGAAATTCTGACATTTTTTTCGAGGTAATCTATGAGCTTATGCTTAAATTACAAAATGGATTAATATATAATATATTTTCAAATAGGTTAAGAAAATTAATTAATCTTATTACCTTATTAACATTTTTTATCTCTTCGTCAAAACTCAATATTTTTATACTTTTTTGAGTAATAAGATCACATTCAAAAATAGAATTATTTGAAAAGAAATAAAGTTTATCATATTTTGATATGCTAATGAATTCACAATCTTTAGATATCTTGTATATTCTTTTACAATCCCATTTGTTATTTTTAATTTGCGTAGTGTAAATAAAAACAGCTTTAGTTCCATTATTATCATGATACAAAATAAAGTGACCTTCTAAGTTAAAGACAAAATAAACTGATTTATTATAGAGATCATTAAAATCTAATTCAATTTTTTGATCACCATTCATCGTATCGTACATTTCTAATAAAATAGGATTAAATAAATATATCAAATATTAGTGTATATAAATTTAGAAGGGTGACTACTAATTAATACTTACTTATATTTCTGTAATTTTTTTCACTATACACAAATTTTTTATCGTCGGAAATAATAAAATTTTGGCATGAATATGATTTGAAAGAAAATTCTGTTTCAAGTTTCTCGTTATTTACATTTTCAACATCCCAAACGTAAATTGTAGAAAGTTCAACACAACGAGTAACGAGGTATTTTCCATTTGGTGATACTTCTATATCGTCAACCCACATCTTGATATATGGTTTATCGGTTTTATTTTTATCAATATCGTTGATTTTATTTTCATCATCGACGATTATGGAAACTTCATCCATTTGACTCATTGACAATAAGGAATATAAAGTGTATTTTTTTGAAAGAAGAGAAAACCTAATGATTAATGTTTTTAAACGACTATCTGTTGCGACTTTATTTAATATTAAAGTGACACAAAATTTATTATTGTAATGAGTGAGAATCATTCTCATTTGCATAATCATACATAAATAACTGGCGGCTTTGAACCACAAAAAAAAAATAAATAAAGATCGGCGTGCATATTTGCATTTGACGCATAAAATAAAGCTTTCGGACGGCCGAGTATCCTTTTCTTACAATCTCAAAAAAAAGAAAAGGTCTAATTAGGATAATAAATAATCAATTAAAATATCAATACTTCTTTTTTATTTCTCAATTATTTTTTTTTAAATTAAGCGATAATTCACTCGCAAGTGTTTGACGCAGTGTAACAATGATCTTTCATTACACACAAGATTGTGATTTGTATTCAGCTTTAAATAATTTTATTGCTTTTGATTATAAAAATATTCATATACTGTAATTATTTTCATATGATTTTCACAAAGTTCTAAAAAAATAGCCACCCGTCAAACAATATTTATTTGGCAAATCTATAAATAAAATTCAAAAAAAGTAACTTTATTCTTACGCCTATTTTTTTCGGACCAATTAAATCGGTCACACTGTTGTGCGACAGTTATTACTTGTTATATTTGGTAATTTTAAATGTAAATTTCTGGTGTCAAACTTTGCAATTTTTGGTATTTCTTAAAATTCAGTAGTGGTCAGGATTAAATGCATGTGGCGTTAATTGACTACTTTAATATGATAAATATATGAACACTATCTGCTATAGTTATTGTAAAAAGTTAATCGAGAATTGATCATCATAGGCAGGTTTTGGCCTGCATTTTTGACGGCTAAAAGTTGGCGTTAAAAAAAAAAATGAAAGAATAAATTAATAAAATTTTATATTTTGGAAATGTCTGATTTTTTGTCTAACATATCAATACACTTATTCATGTGAAAAAGTTTGCATAGTAAAGAAAGTTTCAGTCTAAAAGTAATCGTGTTGTGCTTTATTTCACATTCTTAAACTAGACACCTTTAGAGGCTTATACTATTATGAATTAAAAAATTTAATTTGTTATACGTTCAAATTTCATAAAATGCGAAATAAAGTATTATGATGATTGAAATACACATTAACGTCTCTTGATATCCTATTTTATTAAAGCGGCAAATTTATTTTTTTCCCTCTTTTCTCTTAGCAGTTACACAACGTAATAAAATCGTACGCTAACTTGTCAATTTTTGATTATTGACGTTTTCAAAACACAACGTGAACACAAAAATTATTTCAGTACAAATTGTTCAAATTTGAAATGTAACTGCTTTAAAAAGAAAGCATTTTCCGCTTTCTGGAATTGCACAAAATTAAAGAAATATCAGCTTTGCCAAATGAACACAATGAACACAATGAACAAACTGCGAACACAACAAAAATATAGTAAAAAAATTATGAATAATATCACAATTTCTAAATTTCTGACATTATATTTAACAATTAAAAAAAAAAAAATAATTGAAATAGCAAATTTTCGCAGCATACGTATTCACTCTAAGAATAATTAACTAATCAAAAATATTAATACTTCATTTCTAAATTATTATTATTATTTTTTATTAGTCAGTGAATTTAAGCAATAATTTAAGTATTTGACTCAGACACTCAGTATATCGATGATCTTTTTAGGGACTTAATATCTTATTTTCAAAATATAAACCAAATATTTTTTTTACATTAATGAAAGTCTTTTTTACGTGGTACAATGAAAAAATTTTTGTCTAACTGCTTTAATTTATTCTTTAAAATTTACCTGCAATAACAGACGATTAAGGGGAACCGTAACGGTACAGAATTTTAACTTATAAATATCTATATTATAAAAAAACTGTCACGTTTAGATTACTCTGTATAAAAAAATTTTCTATTGTATAGTACTCCCATCGTAGAGGTGAAAGTTCAATCCGTCATCCGATTCGATCAAAAAAACGGATCATCCGGATGGATTGATCGGATGTTACACGGATGACCAGATTGACCGGATTGATCAGATAATCTGGTCCAATCCGGTCAATTTTTTTTTTAATATGCATATAATGCTTTTTTATAAAAAATAACTTCTTTTACGAACATGGACATGGACATGTACTTCGGATTTCGGTTTGAAGGACTTGGACGGCTTGGATTTCGAAAGGTAAGTGTAAATTTCTTTGTTTTTTCGTCTTGGGAACGTCACTAACGTTCCTTTTTACTCCATTTCTTTAGGGACGCCTGGATTTCGGCTGGGTTATAAAAGTAAGTTTTTGTTTTTTTTTGTCATTGGGAACGTCATTAACGTTCATTTTACTTCTTTTTCTTTAGGGGACGCCTTCCTGGACCTGGATTTCGGCTTAAGGTGAGTAGGAGGTGAGATTTTCGGTTTTTTTTTGTCTTTGGAACGTCATTTTTCTTGTTTTCTTTAGAAGACGCCTTCTAAGACTTGGATTTCAGCTCAAGGTAAGTATAAAGTGGGAATTTTTTCTTTTTTTTTTGTCTTTGGAGCGTCATTAACGTTCCTTTTTCTTTTTTTCTTTAGGGAACGCCCTCTTGACTTGAATTTCGGCTTGGATTATGAAAGGTTAGTTGGGTAGTGGGGTTTCTTTTTTTTTTAATTTCTGGATCGTCATTAACGTTCCTTTTTCTTTTTTTCTTTAGGGAACGTCCTCTTGGACTTGAATTTCGGCTTGGATTATGAAAGGTAAGTTGAAGTGGGGTCATTTCGGTTTCATTGGAACGTTACTAACGTTCCTCTTTTTTCTTTTCTTTAGGGAATGCCAACCTGGGCCTATATTTCAGCTTAGGAATGAAGATAAGTTGGGAGGCGGGTATTTCATTTTTTTTTGCCATTGGGAACATCATCAATGTTCCCTTTTCTTTTTTTTTTTAGGGAATGCTTTCCTGGACTTGGCTTGGATTTGAATTGTAAGATA
>JADRCO010003044.1:0-11331 GCA_021464525.1 Rhizophagus sp. LPA8_4_AMF
ACCAAAGCATTTATTAAATATTTATGTGTAGCACTTATTGAATACAAGATGCATTAAAAAAGTACTTATAAATGTTGACTTAAAGTATTAAAAAAATACTTAAAAAATTAAATATTTAATAAATAATAAAATATAATACTATTTTAATATTTATTTTTTTTATACTTAATAAATACAAACTTTTAATACTTATTCAATACTGCTGTTTAGTAAATATAAGACTCCATTTGGTTTAACTTTGTGATGATAGGGTGAGGACCCCTGAATACAGAGATATCACATTAAGATAATCCTGTATGTACACTTTAAAAAAATTCTTTTAATATAAATGTAATCATGTACACTTTGACCATTATTACACTAATAAACATAATAGATATCACATTAAATATTATGATGAGGTTCCAATCAGTATATTTAAGAGCCCTATAGGGTGTAATAATTTCAGATAATTTGGCATTAAAGCAATATGATGGTGAAATATGTTACACCAAATTTTTGGTTGAAGATTTATATGAAAATAGTATTACATCAATATAATACTGAATTGGTGTAATGTGCCAAAATATTTTGGCATAGCTTGAACTAGAGATACTGGGTGAAATCAAAATAGTTAGACATTTAAAATTAAAAGACAAAATGCTGAAATTTAATATTCCATAATATTTCCATAGATTTTTTATAGATTTCCATGGATTCTTAATTATAATAATTACTATTATATATAAATTTTTATTATAATTTTATGTATTTTTATAATAAACTATAATTTTATATAATTAAGATTAAAATTAATTATTATTATAATATAGTTTAATTAATTACAAATTAAAATTAGTTGGTGATAAATTAAAATTTTTGGCAAAAGGAATTTAAGTAGGTATTACTAACAATAAATAATTAAAGAATTTTAGCAAATATTATCAAATGTGTATAAATTCTAGAAAATATAATAATCAATAGTTAAACTGTTAAGATCATTAAAAATATCTGAAAAGATTTAATATGCGATAAAGATTTTACATAACGTAAAACAACGTTTATAAAACATGATAATAATTTATTAAATTTTATCAACTTATTATTATTATTATTAAAGAATTACCTTTTAATTATCCTTCATTTTTAATAAGAATTTTAAATTGAAAATTTATGAAGATGATATATGCTCATACGAAAAAGTACAAAAATAACCACATAAAAATAATTTAAATAGAGGAATTGAAGAATATTATGTTAGTTTTACTTTGACGCGTACATTAATATAATGTTAATGGACTACTTTATGCACAATTAAAAAACAATGTCGCACTTAACTCAAAATCTGTATTATATAACGATAATATCGAAAGAGTCGTAACTAAATTGCAATGTGATACAATGCTTTTGATCTGCACAAAAATGTCTATCTTTTTATGGATAACTTTTTCCCGTCTCTCTTTTTTTTTAAAAAAAAAATTTCAATGGATTGACGTGTTAAATCACATATTAAGTATAATATAAACGATATTATTACTTTACGTTCCAGCTTACCTATTTATCGATTTTGGGCAAGAGTTGTAGTAGAATTATTATGAGAGAATCCAGATATGCATATTATTTTTTGGATAGGGTTACCGATTGCTGGTTAGCACCCGTCCAAAACTAAATTTAGGACACGCTTTTTTAACTTCATGAAAACGTAACCGTTTATTTATTAGCCAAATTTGTTTATTGAACATTTATTTTTGATCTAGATTAGATGCAAATGTATCGTTCTTGACCCACTACGCGGTGCTAACTTGACCCGCATAATATATTTTATAATAAAGGGGGTCAAGATGATGCCACAAGGAGGGTCAAGTCCGATACTTTTGCAGATTAGATTTGTTAAATCTTAAGATAAACATGAACTCATTGAATTGAAAAACTTTCTTTTATGATGTACACTTCTTGACTTTAATGAGATTCCTATATTATATAATTATATAATTCCGCTCAAAAAAAAATAAATAAATAAAAATCCCTGTATCTTCTTGCTTTATATAAGCGTGTTTTATATAATGGAATCACATGATAAAGCGATTCTCTTAATTCTTTTAATGCAAGAAGTACATCATAATTTATAATGATTTTTTTGAGTAACGTGAAATCAGCATAAATAGAAATCGCTCAACCGAAGTTTCAACTTTTTTGTTTCCTACCAAAAAAAAAAAAAAAAAAAAAAAAATTATATACATAACATATATATGTATATATATTTAAATAATTCTAAGATATGTCGGCTACTCTTCCAGAACTTTGTATTCGGTTTGTTCTTGAGGAATTAAGTAATGATACTAGATCAAAACATGCTTGTATTTTAATCAATCGCCATTGGTGTACGGCATCAATTCATGAAATTTGGAAACATCCTTTATATTATTGTCAAGAATTAGAACAAAAAGAAAGGTATATACAATTTATTGATACTTATATAAAATGTTTATCTCCACAAGTTAGAGAATCTCTTGGATTAGAATCGAATACAAAAACGACTTTTGATTATACAACATTTTCACAATGGATTTGCCCCAATGGATTAAGGTCTTGCGTAAAACTTTGGCTTGATGAAAAAATTAAGCAAGAACCCGATAAATATTCAAATCTTTTAAAAACTGAAAATAAAACGATATTTATGATAGGAAAAGCTTTATGTGAACATTTAATAATTAATTCAAAAAAATTAATTGGAGTTCAATTAAATCAAAATGAGATTAATATTTTTGAATTACCTCAAGCTGAAAAAGTATTATCTAAAGTAACACATTTTATAACAAGATTCAGTTGTGAACCAAGTAGAATTGGAAAATTACCAAATGTCTTATCATTAGCGACGGAAATTTCAAAGAATATTCAAGTACTTAATATAACTTGTTTCAATGTTGAAAAGGAACATGATCTTAGTATTAGGAATTTATCTCAATTAATTAGAAATCAAAAGAGATTAAAAGAATTCACCTTAACATATTGGAATCCTGGATTTATGAATCTTTGGACAAGCGTTTTACAACAATTTAATACTTTAACAACGATTATATTAGAAACTATAATATTTAACGAATCTAAACCATTCTTACTTCATGAATTGGGTATATTCAAAAATTTACAAGTATTAACGATCGAAAATTGTAAAAATTTTAATTTTTCAATTAAGAAAATAGATATATCAAGTTCATTTCGTAATTTAAAAAAATTTACGATAGTAATGAGTCAACCATTTTCAAGAGATTTCATTATGATCGTATTACAACAATCAAATGAAAATTTGAGAAAAGTTGAAGTGATAGATATGGATATAAAAGAGGATGTTCTTCCTTATTGTATTAAAAATTTTACTCGATTATTAAATTTTTCATGTTCAATAAACATTGAAAATTTTAATTTACTATTATCTCTATTAAAAGTTTCATCAAATCTTGAAACTTTATATATCAATGAATTAGAAGATTATTTGATTGAAGAAGATGAAGATCTTATATTATCTGATTTTTTATGTTCGCTTGGTGAAAATTTCCCTAAATCTTTATATTATTTTACTTTTGATTTAGATTGGGAATTTAATAATGATTCTTTTTCAAAATTTTTAAAAATTTGTAAGGAGAAGGGTATTAATTTTAAAACTTTGATTTTTGCACAAAGTGGTTTTTTTAATGATTTATATTTACATGAATTATTAAAATTTTATGGGGACAGGAAGTTGGATGAATTAGTTTTACATGATATGAATAATTTTTCCAAAGAATGTTTAAAAGAAGTAAAAAAACAGGTGGGAGTCGTGAAATTTGCTAAAGGATATCCCGAAAAATTTAATCTATCAATTAATTTTGAAGAAGACAATTAATATTATTTACAAAGAAGGACAATTAATGAAGATTTGAACAAAAGAACAATTTGGGATCGTTAGTGGTTCGTTCTTTGATCTGGCATTGTTTGGTAAAGGCCTAAAGGGTATAGGTAATAATTATATATATATATATATGTATTTTTTTAAAATAAAATAAAATAATATTTTTTAAATAATTCTGCACACACATTATCAACTTTTACCAAAATTAAAAAACGTAAAAAAACGCGTACATTTAATAATTTCGCTAGGCTTATTTTCGTTTAGCGTTATTTTAAATTACGCAATACGATAATGATAGTAATACAAATACGTGACGTTATAATTACACGTGAATTTTTAAATGATTGATTAAATGCGCTTTATTATGTATCCGGCATGCATAATGTACTAATGTACGTGTTTTCTAATGAATCATCCAACCAAATTTGGATGACGCATTGCATAATTTACATAATTAAATTTTTAAAAATAGAAAATAGGGAGTTATACTGTTATAGATGTAAAATACTTGAACATTCCAAAAAAGGAATGTCCGGAAATTGCAGTGTATGTTTGGAAAATATACCGAATGTGAAAGATTTCGGACATTACACAAACAAATTTCTTTCAACTTAGTGTAGTATGTAAGTATTCTAATAAATAATATACTTTTTGATCCGATGCGTTTCAATTTCGTTTGATAATTTAATTTGACGTACTGACACACATTAATATCGTGTGCAAGTTCGCAGACTTCTTCTATTGAATGGGAAGGTCACAGGAAAGAACAATCTGTATCATACTTGTGAACTTGTGAGTTGTGATCTCATTTTTTAAAATTCACCTGATTTTTTTTATCAATCTGATTTATCAATTTTTTGTGGCTTATTTAAATCAATGTTTATTAGCTTCTTTATTTCAAAATAATAATAATAATAATAAAAATAGATAATGGATTGGGCTACTCTTCTTACATAAAATAAATTAATAGATAATTAATTCAATTTCATCAGAAATTACTAAATATTTAGAAATCATATGAAAAATATTTGTCATCTTTTTTTTTGCCTACTTGTTCATCTATTTTCTTATCTTTTTTCTTTTAAATTCTCAAATCAAATTGCAACAAATTTTTTGTACCATTTTTTTTTCTTAGCCTCAAATAAAATTTTCTACTCTCTTCATATGTTAATTTTTAGTTGTAAGCAAATATTATGTAATTTATGTAATAATTTTTTTTAATTAATACCAACAGAGTAAAATCAAAATTAATGCAGTGGCGCAGTCGATCGACACACCCGAGAATTTAATAAAAAGCGTAAAATGACGAATTTTTTTTTTTTTTTCAACTTATAATCGCAAGTTACGCGATGTAACAATTAAATGACAATTAAAAGAACCTTTCGCCTTTCAAGACTATCGAGGTTTATTGAATCTTTTGAAAATTACTTTTTATGATTCGTTTCAAAAATTTGCTGCGCAATGCGCAAATTTTTTTAATCCGCGCTTGGTTTTAAATTATTTTTTTTTTTTTTTTTCAAGCCATATTGCTTGGTTGCTTGGCAAAAGATAACAACAATGTACAATTTACAATGAATCACGCGGCATTTATTGTTAAAATACTGAATATAAATTTGCGGTATATTAAAATATTTTTACGAAATTAATACGAAATTTTCAAATGTTTCACTTATGACGAATTATGACGAATATGAGAATATATAAATAAATACACAAAATGGGTTATTTACAAATTTTATCTAAAAAACCAAATTTTTCTAAAAAAAAAAAACAAATTTTATCTAAAAAAAATTTTTTCATCAAAAATTAGGTAAAAATAATAATTATCATGACAAGAAATAATAATAAAAAAAGAAACTTGAACAAAAAATCACGTAAGTTAAAATAATAAAATATATATATATATATATTTTTTATAAATGATAATAAAATTTATTCATTAAAAATTATTTTTATTTTTATTTTTTTTTTAATGAAAAATAATAAATCAATTTCTCGAGTAGTAAAACATGAATATTGGAATATTTTAAATTTTCCAACAATTGATCTTGATATAATTAAGAAATGGGATGTTCAAAAACTCATTTATCATTTAAAAGTTATGTTTAGCGTTGAAGGTTATTGTCGAAAAGATTTATTTAATAAAGAATCCGAATATAAATTTAGATTAAAACAGATTGATGGGAAAACTTTTTTGAGAATGACAAGAAATGATTTCTTTAAAATGGGTATTTCAGGATTATTAATCTTACATTTAGAAGCTGAAATTTTACGTTTACATGGTAAGAAAAGTTATAATTTAATTAAAATTGAAATTTTTTATTTACAAACTTTGATATTCTTAGGATATTATAAAAATGAGGATTATTATGAACCTGAAGGTAATTAAATTACTTTAAAAATCAAATTTTTACATAATAATAATTATAATAATTATTTTATATATATATATATTTTTTTTTTTAGAATTATTATTAAAATTTAATAGTTTTGAACAAAAACCATTTCATTTATTAAGTAATAATAATAACATATCAAAAGTAAGTCACCTATATATAAATTATATATATATATATATATCATATGTAATAATTAATTATATATTATAATTTAGGAAAATTTTTTTAACAAAAAAGATTTATTTCAACAACTTATTACAAGAAAATTACTCAAAGTTCCTTCCATATATGAATTAAAAAGATTCCTTTTGACTCCATTACCAATGAGAGTATTGGTTCCATCATTTTGTCTTTTAAATAATCAAGAAGATTCTAATATATATTTATATGTCACACCTCAAGAACAATGTTTTAGAGAATTTGGAAATATTATTCCATCTTCACCTATTTCATTGCCATTTATTAATGCTTTGACATATCCATATAATTTCAATTCATCTTGTCAAGAAAATAATTTAATTTGTTATAATTTAATTATTGATGCATTAATTCAAGGAACTTTAAGTTGTTTACAATCTCAAAAATCACAATGGATTTATATGGCACGTAATTTTATTCAATCAAAGGAAGATCTTTTAAGACCTGATTGGATGTGTTGGATTAATGATCATTTAATAATTCATGGTGTTGAATTACCAGAAAATATTGAATGGAATGTTGGTATTCAAAATATTATTGATAAAACTCATTGGAAAGATATTTATTATTCAAATTTACCTTTTAAATTTGTTTATATATCAAAAGGTCCAATTTTAAGATGGTATGTTTTTGATCCATTAAAATACAAGATTATATCAATATCTCAAGATTTTGATTTGGATAGGATCTTGGATAGATTAAGAATGATTCGTACTGTTATTAATATTTATAATGTTTTGGATTCAATAAGACGTAATTGGGTACAATTTAAGATAAATAAATCCACTCATCCTTTATATTTAACAATAAATCGTGATGGTGGAACGAATATAGAATTTATGGGAAATTTTGTAAAAAAATCTTTATCAACACAAAAAATGAATGAAAATTTTAATTATGATACTATAAGAAAAATTTATTTGGAAACTTCTCATATTAAAAATTTAGTTCATTGTATTGATTTAGAAGGTAATCTAAGTTATCCAATTTTAACTAAAGATGGTTCTTGTAAAATTTTTTTACATCCTGTAGGATATTATTATTATCCAAAGAATGAATCAGAAGTTAAATCAATGATTAAAACTATTTTACAAGTTCTTAAAGATATGCATCAAGTTAATTGGACTCATAGAGATATTTATTGGGGAAATATTTTAAGACAAGATAATGGTGAATGGCTTATAATTGATTTAGAATTAGGAGGTCCTGTTAATGAAATTTTACAATTTTCTCTTTGGAATAGATGGCCTGAACAAGCTGTTAATGGTAAACCATATCTCGCTTGTTATGATATTTATCAAGTTGGAAGACTTATGGATGATTTAAAAGGTACAGATCAATGTTTTAATTATTCTAAAAGTTTTATTCAATTTAAAAATCTATTACTTGAATCTGCAAAAAATGATAATTTCACCGCGGAAATGGCATTAAGACATGAATGGTTAAGTGAAATGAATGAATGAGAGTATGAAATTTGAGAAGAGAGAGTGATGATTAAGTGGAATTTTGATGAATGAGTGGAATTTTGAGATTGAATAATTTTATGACCGAGAATTGTTATTTTTGTGTGGAGATTTTTTTTTTTTGTGTGTGCAGCGTGAGGGAGATTAAAATCTTGTGGCCGAGAATTTCTTGTGTGAGAGTGAATAAATAAATAAATAATTATAAAATTTTATTAAAAAAATCAAAAGTAGTGAATTTGACACATGAAAATTTGGAGATAGATAATTCTAATTACAAGCGAATTAGCGAAAGGTTAAGTGGATGTTATGATCAAGAATTTTGTGTGCGTGAGCGTAAATATAAAATTTGATTTTAAAAAAATCCAAAGTAGTGAATTTGACACGTGAAAAATTTGTAGATAATGAGCGAATGACTAAGTGGAATGTCGTGATCGAGAATTTTGTGTGAGTGTAATGAATTTGACTCATGAAAATTTGGAGATAAATAATTTTAAATATGAGCGAATGAGTGAATTGGGTGAATGAGCGAATTATTAAGTGGAATATTTGTGATCGAGAATTTTGTGTACGTGAGTGTAAATATAAATTTTACAAAATAGTGCAAAATAGTGAAAATTTGAAGATAAATAATTTTAAATACGAACGAATGAGTGAATGAGTGAATGAGCGAATGATTAAGTGGAATGTTTGTAATTGAGAATTTTGTGTGCGTGAGTGTAAATATAAAATTTTTATTAAAAAATACAAAAGTATTGAAAATTTGATCGAGAATTTTGTGTGTGCGTGTGAATGTAAATATAAATTTTTATAAAAAATCCAAAGTATTTTTTTTTTTTTTCTTTGACGCATGAAAATTTGAAAAGATAAATAATTTTAAATATGTTAAATACGAAAAAAAAAAATTATATACAGTATATAAGTATATAGTATAACTATTAATAAAAACAAAGATCTTTTTTCCAATCGGTAAAATTTCTACTATAATAACTATCATCATCTTCACAAATATAAAAATTAGCAGGATCAGTATAACCAGATTTTTCACATTTTACAAATTGTTCAATAATTCTAGTATAAGATCTATGATCCAATTGTGTAATCCAATCTTCAAGTATATCTATAATTTGATTAATATTTGGTCTATTAGAAGGATTATGAGACCAACATTGTTTTAATAATTTTAAATAATCATTTGGAATATTATCTAATGAAATTGAAAAAATATCAGGTCTTTTTTGATTTAAAATAATATTTGTGGCTAATTTTATATTATGTACCTTATTATTAAATGGTTTAAAACCAGTTAATATAATATACATTATCATTGATAAACTATAAATATCTGAAGATTGTGTAAAATTATTATGTATTAATACTTCTGGTGCCATAAATGGTAATACACCATATAAATTATAACAATTTGATTTTGTTATTCCAGTATCTGTTATAAACCATTCATATTCATTACCAATATTATTATAAATTGGTAATAAATTTCCTCCATGAAGATTTTTATGAATTAATCCTAAACCATGAATTTCTTTTAATTTTAATGATATTTTTAATAATGAAAGTATTTTCCCTCTCCAATTTAAAAATGTTTGATTATATAAATTTCCTGCTTCAAAATATTGCATTAAAATAACGTAATTATGACTTATAGGATCTTTAGTTATTCCATAATATTCTGGTCCTATCTCATAATTTCTTAAATTCAAACATGAATTTAATGATGAAAGAAATCCAAAATCTAGATTAAAAGTATCACGAAACATTTTCATGGCAACTTTAATTCCTCTTTCCTTCCAAAATGCCGAATACATTGAACTATATCCTCCATGAGAAATCAATTGAATTTCACTAAATTGTTCATATGGTATAATATTTATGAGATGTCCTGTAAAAATAAAAATAAAATATTTAGTTTTTTAATGTCTTAGGTAAAAAAGTATAGTAAATAATTGTTGAACGTGGCTTACTTTTAACTAAAGCATCGATAGGAGATTCGTTAAGATGATTGATACGACGTAATGAACAAAAATCGATAAGTTGACTAGTATAAATAGCATTCTCATGTATATTATGAGATCTAATAATATTCGTATCCATATAAACATCATCAACTTCATCAACTTGAGAAATAATTAAATGATTATAATCTTCCATAGTATAATAATCAAAATTTTGTAATGCATATTTCCATTCCGTTAATAATTTTACTAATTCATTAGAAGTAGGTCGAGCTTCAATATTTTCATTCCAACATCTTGTCATCAAATTTAAAAATAATTCTGGCATACAAATTTCAATAGTTGGACGAAGACCATTAATAATATCTTTAGCAAGTTCTAAATCATGAGCTCTATCAGCAAAAGGTAATTGAATTGATGATAACATCCACATTATGATTCCAAAACTATAAATATCAGCTGAAGTTGTATATCTTTCACCACGAATAACTTCAGGTGCAACGAAAGGTAAAACACCATAAATTTTCATGAATGGAATTTCATCAGCTGGATGACCAAGTCCCATATCCGAAATCGTAAATCCTTCGATCGTGTTTAAAACGTTCCCTCCATGAAGATTTCCATGAACTAAATTACGAGAATGTAACGAGTCTAAAATTTTTGATAAATCACAACAATCTTCAATTATTTTTATCCAATCCAAAACAAACTTATCCTTCTCTTTAATATAATCATAAAGATTTCCATTCTCAGAATAATCCATTACTAACATGTAATCTTTATATATAGGATCTCGAGTTAATCCATAACATAATTCGTAATCATTTTCATATCTTTGACAAATACATTCCTTTAACTAAAAAAAAAAAAAAAAAAATTGTAAATTACCGTAAAAAATAATTAAAAAAAATAAATTAAAATTTTTTTAAATAACGTACCATATAACAATATTGTGGATTAATATTCCTAGAATTATCAAGAGATTTTAGGACAACCTTTCGAGGTCCAGATCTTATATAATCTTCACTTAATTCATCAAATGTACGTAATGGTCCACGAAGCCATAATGCTGTATATATTGTACTATGTCTACCTCTACCATGATATTTTACTAATTCAAAATCTGAAAATGGTATCCATTCAATATATTCTTCCGAACAAGATGATGAAAGTTGTACATTTTTAATTAAATCGTCAATTAAATCATTTTCGCTCGTCCAATTTCGAAAGTTATCACGAAATCTTTGATATTCACAATTAGTACACCAAAATCCTACCGATTTATTTTTTCCACACGTAATACATTCTTTAGATGGTGATGTCATTCTTTAAAAAAATTATTTTTTAAAAGAAAATAATAAAATAAAATAAATTAAATAAATTTAAAAAAAAAAAAAAAAAAAAAAAAAAAAAAAAAAAAAAAAAAAAAAAAA
>JADRCO010003045.1:0-11328 GCA_021464525.1 Rhizophagus sp. LPA8_4_AMF
AAAAAAAAAAAAAAAAAAAAAAATTTTTTTTTTTTTTTTTTTAAAAAAAAAAAAATAATAATAATTAATAAATATTATTTAATTATTTGAATAATTACCGACTTATACGCTAAAATTTCAAATAAAAATGCTAATAACATAATAATGGTACTAATTATCATTAAAGGTTTATTATCACCTTCAAATAATATATAAAAGACAGGTACAAGTAATCCAGAAAATAATATGATCATAAGTGAATCTAATTTTAACAACATTATAAATATAAGCCTAGTTTTATATAATTCTATAAAATTAAAAAAAAAATCCAAGTTAATAATAGAATTTATCGTAAATTAATATTAAGTACAAAACGTGGGTATGCGGAATTGTTACAATTTACGAACAATTGAAAGATTGTTATAAAAACTTAACTTTGTATTTTAACGTCACTTCCAAATTCTTTATAAATATCCCAACCAAATTGACGATATAATTTATGTGATAAATATCCCATAAATATTGCTAATAAGGCTGAAATTATAATAAAAAGTATCTCAATCTTATCAAATTGTGGGTAAAATTCGGATCTTGGGCATGATGTTTTAAATTCATTACTTGTAGTCCCAACTTCGAATAATTGCATCTATAAAAGAAATTTTCTTTTAAAAAAAAAAATTATAAAGGAAAAAATAATCCTAAGAATATTTACAATTCCAATAAAGATAAACGCCAGATTGATCGATGCGATAGTAATAATTTGTATTGTATTTCGATGAAATATCTGTCAATCGAAAAAAAAAAAAGATAAAAGCTATTTATTGAAACGAACCGTGTATATAATAAACTCTTTTTCCTATATATAAAAAAAAAATTAAGGATATTACCGCATTAAAACAGAAATATAATTGAAAGAAATAAAAAAAAATAAACATTAAATTTTCCATAGTGAACACATAAAGTGAAAGAAATTGTTCATTGTAACATTTTTCAATCGTTTGGTCCGTTTCATTTAATTTACTTAATTTGTATATTTTTAGAAGACTATCCCCATTACGTTCCAAAATACGAAATTGAAGGTAACTTAAAATTAATGCTTGAGCTACTGAAACAAGAATGAAAAAAATCGTATATTTTGATGCGGTAATTCTATTCCACTAATTGTAAAAAGGAAAATTTAAGTGATATCTCACATGATCTCTTTAATATTATATAAACTTATTTTTCTTACTTTTTTCTTGAGATCTTGTATCAAATTCGTGATTATCCAATTCATGGTTGAAATTATTCTTTTATAGAAGAAAAAAAAAAATTGTTAAAAATACGAAAGATTCTCTGTATTTAAAATAAAAAAGAATATTTTTTTTTTTTTTAAAGAATGTAAATATAATATCGAATATAATAATTTAATTTCTTCGGTTAAGATCTTGTAATACATCAAGTGTAAATTTCCATTAACCAGGTTAATTACAGGTATGTTTTTTCGTAATTTACAAATTTTGATCGACCCGTGAAAATTGTAAAAGCCAGAAAAAATTTTTGCACAGCCAAATCTTCATTATCATTAATAATTACTTGTTAAGGAAAATCATTTTCTTTGTAACCTTCCCACGAGAGAATTAAAAAAATAACCTGTCCATACGATCACGTGACATTGTTGGATTTTGAACAAACCCGGCGGGAACTTTAATACACTAATTATGGAGCTCTTAAAAACGCATGCATTGCTGCATTTTCCCCTGCCCTATAAACGTTCCGAATTTATACAGCATAGTATAATATTTTATATTTGTGCGTCCGAACAATTAATTTATTTCACAGATTTAAAATATATAAAGCTATTCATATATAACATCAAAATACGTAATATAGAAATAATAGAATATGAATAAACCACTCAAAATACGAAATACAGATAAGAATAAATTACTATATATACCAAAATATAACTAGTTGTCTAAATACGAATCTTGGAAAACTAAATTACCGCCCGCTATATATCGAACTGTATACAAAATAAAGGTGTTTCATTTATATTTTAATTTTTTATGTATAAGTTATTGTTAAATTTGGAAACAAATAATAATTAATATAAACCTATTTTACCTTCAAGGAATCCGAGAACTGAGATGGTGATGTATTCGGTAATGTTGGAAGAGCGATAACTTTATCCCCAAAATCTGTTAATTTTAAATACAATCAACTTTATAAAAATTATAGAATTGATTAATATTTAGCTTACCTCTTATGCTATCATCACTAATAATTGATGTTGGGAGAGAAGGATTATTTTGACCAGAATCTTCTACAAAAAGTTAAAATAATGTTATAGATCAAATTTAATAAAATTGATATAAAAATATTTTACCTGAAGTCAATTTACTAAGATGTTCTTTAACTCTTTGAAACGATAAGAAACGACTTGTATAACAAGTACCAGGATGATTATCGATTAGGTTCATAGTTTTAAGAAGGCTATATTTTTTTCTATGCGAATTAGCTAAAAAAACTTCATTTGGACTACTTTTATGGCTATCCAACGTTGTTATAATTTGTTGAGCTGTTGGACGATTTTTTGGATCTGAATCCCAACATTTTTCCATTAAATCTATAATATGATTAGGAATACCCATATTTGGAGAAATTTCTGGACGAAGTCCTCTTATAATAATATCAAGAATCAGAGTCGCATCATGATCTCTGTTGTTAAAAGGCTCTTCAAATGAATATATTACCCAAATAATAATTCCTAAGCTGTATATATCTGACGCTGGCGTATATTGTTTTCCATGAAATATTTCAGGAGCAACATATGGAATAACACCATAAATTCCTGATGATTTAATTGAAGAAATATTTGCAGGTCGACTTAACCCAAAGTCACTTATACTAATTTTCATATGGTGACCATTTAGCAAAATATTGCCTATATGCAAATCACAATGAACTAAACCTGAATTATGTATAATATTAAGTCTTCGAGAGATATAATAAATAATTCTTTCGTTGTTACTAAATAATTCAAAATCTAAAACTATAGCCTTATATGCAAATTCTGCAGGTTTCATAATATTTTTTTTAAAATCACCCTTATCAGCATATTCGGTTACCATTATAAAATCTTGAGTAATTGAATCATATGAAATTCCATAAAATCTAATTAAAAAAGACGTTTCGATATTATTTCTATTTGATTCCGTACAATGAATGTAATTTTTAACCTACAATTATAACATAACATGAATTATAAATATAACGAATCTTATGATTTAAATGTATATCAATGACGATTATTTATTACAATACCTCGTTAAGAAATTCCATAGTTATATTTTGTGAATTGTATAATCTCTTTAAAGCAACATTATAAATTCCCTTCCATTTAGCTTTATAAATCTCTCCAAATCCACATTTTGCCACATATGTTATTTCACTGAATTGGTTATAAGGTATCCATTTAAAATTTCATTTGGTTTATTACATTCTTTAATAAAATTATCTACAAACTTATTTCCACTTGACCAATTCGACCAATTCAGATTTTCACATTCATTGCATAATAATAGTGTTATGCCCCTACATTTTCTACAAATGGACTGAGAATGTTTGTAAATTTCTTCTTTACACCATTTACACCATTCAATAATTCTACAATTTTTACATAATGTCTCTAATTTTGGTATCATTGATTTCTTAGTTTATAATCAAATTATTTGAAAGAAGAAAATGGTTAATAAATTGTAGACATTTGTTTATATAAGCATTAATATAAGCATCACGTCATTAGGAATAAATACTCCGTTATTGTTGCACAATAATAATTGTTATACAAAAACGAATTGTCCGTTAATGAGTTTACTATAAGTAATTAAAATTGTCATTAAGAAAAATTACGCCAATTAGAAGTCGAGGTAACAAAGAAAGAACGAATAATAGGAGAAAGATGGTGTAAAGTTGGATCTGCAGAACAAAATTAGGAATTTAAAAGTTGATGTAACGGTGAAGGAACGAATGAATTTAGAGGAAAAAGAAAAAACCAGGATTATCAATGAAGAAAAAAGGTACACCGGAAAAACAAAAAGGCGGATTCACAAAACCCGAACAAGGGAAGTTCGTTGAATATCCGGTTCAAGTGACGTCAGACACTGCATATCTGTGACACATTTCAGATTAGCGAATATCTGGATGCCTACTTCACGTGACATGATTTTATATGGTATTGGAAAGACTAACAAATGTACGAAAGTTTGAAATCGGTAGGATATGTGGAGTCATTAAACATCAAGATAAGATATAAATACAAAATCGCAACGACATCAATTCGCTTAACAAAAGAATACGAAAAACTCGTTAAGAGTGGTGGATCGAACATTTCGATTTCGAAAAAAGATCGTTTAGGATGTTTGACGCGAAATTGACCCCACGGCAAATAAAGCAGCGTTACAGTTGGCAAGCGATTAAGAAGATAGATGTAAATTCAAAGAAATTGGATCATGAGGAAATTAAGGAATATATTCGGATTTATGATGGCCACTTCGCAAAAATTATTAACAAAATTAAATATACCTTAATATATTTTAACAACGAGCAAGATATGATGAAGGCCATTCATGAGATAGGAGCAGGGTTATTATTGAAGAGTCAAGATGAATTGATTGATAAGGATGGTAAATTTCGGGCTCGGGGAACGCGACAAAAATCCAAACAAGAACGGATGAACAATTTTTCGAAGCGACGGATAGTTTGTCAGCTTCCAAGAGTTCGGACAGGGCTTATGTTGATGATTTTAATAATTGAATACTGAGTTTAGTATCGAATAAATAATATTGTGAATGGTAAGATAGAGATAGTGACGAGGAAATTAATGAAAACAAGAAACGTACTGTTAAAACCCAGGGTAATAGAGATGATAGTTATTGGTTTTAAATAAAGTATATAAAAATCTTTTTTTTATTTTTGGATTGGATTTTTTAGATAGATACTTTGTTGAACAGATGTAATTTTACGTCTACATTGTAATTAATCACATTTTGATAATTATAATACTATTAAAGTTTTTTTTTTTAAAAAAAAAAAAAAAAATTTTCATTACACAAACGTGCTTTTATAGTAATGCCTGTAAAAGTTATACACGCCTACAAGTTACGAAATCAAATAAAAAAAGAATATGACATATTAAATATTTATCATTTAAAAGCAACAATATAATAATGATGACCCACTTTTTTTTAGAAACGAATTTTTTAGATTTTAATCCTCTAATGATTTACATGAGTTGAATTTGTAAACATTATTTCTAGAAATGGCATTTTATTAAAATTATAATATTTCTTCAGAGTTCGTTGATTGTGATTAAAGAAAAGATGATAATTATTAAATATTGATGTAAATAAAATGTGCCGTAATCAAATTAGACCGTCAAATTCTTTAGGTAATTAAAGAATTACAAGATATTCGGTTGAATATTAAATATAATGAAGAAATAAAAAAAACTCTTACAAGAAAGCGTTAATAACAATTTTAACATACGCTAATTAATAAGTAGTGTATTTGAACGTCTAAAGTTATGGTCATATCAATCAATGAAGTAAAATATAATTTTGAAAATTCATATCATTTAACAAGGCACGATACTGATTTATTGGGTGCCTCCCTATTAAAGAATTATTTTGTATTTTGTGACATTTTTAACATTAATGTACTAGTTATGAAGCTATCAAAAATATTTATATCAAAGGAAGATTTTTAGAGCACTTTAATATATAACGTGCTGTATTATTTTTGCGTCCGAATATAAAATTTGATTTATTTTATAGGCTTAAAAATGAGTTAATATATCATCAAAATATGAAATAAAGAAAAAGAGTATACTACTCAAAATACGAAATAATAATAAGAATAAACTACTATATATGCCAAATATAAAGACTATGAGTAAAAACTATTTGCGGTAGTTGTCTAAATACAAATCTTCGAAAACCAAATTACCCGTCCGTCCACTACCGACACTCTCGTATATATCTAACTGTATACAAAGTAAAGGTTTTTTATTGATAGTTTATTATTTTATTTATAAGAAATTATCATACTTAAGAACAAAATAACAATGTAAAACAATTTACCTTCAAGGGATCTGAGAAGGTGGTGTGTTCGATAAAGTTGGAAGAGCGATAATTTTATCCTCAAAATCTGTTAAATTTAAATATAATCAATTTTTTATAAAATTATAAAATCGATTAATATTTAACTTACCTCTTATGTTATTATCACTAATTGATGTTGGGAGAGAAAGATCATTTTGACCAGAATCTTCTACAAAAATTTAAAATAATATTATAGAACAAATTTAATAAAATAGTTTATAAAAATATTATCACCTAAAGTTAATTTAGCAAGATGTTCTTTAACTCTTTGAAACTATAAAAATCGACTCGTATAACAAGTACCAGGATGATTATTAATTAGGTTCATAATTTTAAGAAGACAAACCTTTTTTCTATGTGAATTTTCTAAGAAACGTTGATTCGGGCCATCATGTAACATTGTAATAACTTTCTCAGCTGTTGGACGATTTGTTGGATCTGAATCCCAACATTTTTCCATCAATTCTTTAATATATAATTAGGGATACTTAACTGAGGGAAAATTTCTGGACGAAGACCTCTTATAATATCAAGAATTAAATTCGCATCATGACATCTGTCATTATAAGGTTCTTCAAGTGAATATATTACCCAAATTATAATTCCTAAACTATAAATATCTGACGCTTGTGTATATGGTTTCCCAAGAAATATTTCGGGTGCAACATACGGAATAACACCATAAATTCCTGATGATTTAATTGAGGATGATATATTTGCGGGTTGGCTTAATCCAAAATCACTTATACTGATTCGCATTTGAGGACCATTTCTTAATAAAATGTTGCCTATATGCAAATCACAATGAACTAAACCAGAGCTATGTATTATCTTAAGTCCTTGAGCAATACCGAATATAAATAATTTGTTGGAACTAAATCCATTTTGGTGATAATTAAAGTACTCATTTGTAAATTTTACAGGGTCCATGATATTTTTTTTAAAATCTCCTTTATCAGCATATTCAGTTACTATTATGAAGTCTTGAGTAATTGAATCATACGAGATTCCATAAAATCTAGTTAAAAAAGAATTATAAAGATTTTTTTTATTTGGTTCAATAATCAGAATGTAATTCTTAACCTACAATTATAATGCAAAAGTGAGTTATTAATATAATAAATCTCGCAATTTAAACGTATTTTGAGATACCTCATTAAGAAAATCAACGGTTATATTTTGAGAATTATACAATTTCTTTTAAGACAACATAAGCTCCTTTCCATTTAGCTTTATAAACCTCTCCAAATCCACCTTTTGCTAAATATGTAATTTCACTAAATTGGTTATAGGGTATCCATTTTAGAACTTCATTTGGTTTATTACATTCTTTAATAAAATCATCTACAATCATATTTCCACTTGACCAATTCGACCAATTTGGATTTTCACATTCGTTGCATAATAATATTAATATGCCTTGACAATATCCACAAACAGAACGAGAGGATTTATTATACTGTTCATTACAATGCCTACACCATTCAATTACTTTACAATTTTTACATAATATCATTAATTTTGACTCCATTTTTTATAATTAAAAGAAGTTAAATTGAACAAAATATATGTTTGTATATATAAGCATTACATCATTTAGGGAGAAAATACTCCGATATCGTTTCACACGATAACGAATTTGAAATCCGTCCGTTAAGACTTACTATAAATAGTCAAAATTGCCACTACACAAACGTGATTTATAGTAACACTTGCCAGACATTAATTCTAGGTTAACACATTAAATTAATACTGCGATCGGAATCTTGACCACTTTATTTTTTAGACGATTAGTATACGATTTTGCGTTCAAATTCTTTACAGTTGAGTTGACTTTGCAAGGACATTATTATTTAAAAATGATACTTTTGAATCAATTTTTAATTTATTTTTTTTAAAAAATTTGATCGTTTCAATCGCAAAGGATTGTGGATAAGCTGCAAAAAGTAAAGATAATGATACTCAATATTAAATAATTTTTAAATACTAGAAATAAATTTATTATCCATAATGATAAACCTTAACTTAATGAATGAAAAAATATTAATTATTTTTTGAAAGTTTGCTTTGCGTAATTTAAATATATTACTTTATTAAAATACAATCTAATTTAATTTAACTTAATTGTATAAATAATTTTTAAGTGACATCAGATAACATGAAATTTTTACAAAGATAAATATCAATAATGATAAATTCTTGTTTCTTGTAATATATTGTACTTTTAAAAATTGTGTACAGCTTTTCATACTGGATCTGCTCTGATTTTAGGTTTCTGAATAAATCGAGTAATGTTTACGTTTATCAGTGTTTTTGTATCATAAAAAAGGTAATTTCTAAATCTAAAGTTGGGAGACAAAAACAACTATTTGCGTTTGCATATGATTTTTATTTTATAAAAAAAAAAATTAATAAAATAATAAAATAAAAATTCTTTATATATACCACATGTATAACATATGTAAGTGAAAAAAAATTTTATCAATTTTTTAAAACTTTCGAATAATGTCATTCTTCTATGGAGTTGATATTGACGATGAACAACAAAGAATATTTGTTCTTGACATATGCACAGAAATTTTATCTTCTTCCACGGATACCTACGATTGTTTTGATATTTCTAAATATAAAGGTCTTTGTATTGATAGACTACTTAAATCAGTATTTCAATCGAATGATGTTAACGCGTATCTTCTTCATCGTTCACTTGTTCGTGTTGACTTTAATGAACATACATTAGCTAAAGTTTTACAAATTTGTAAAGTATGGTTTCAACCTTATGTTAAAAATTTAAGGAGATTAGACAAAGAGAAAAGAAGAGAATGGGATCAGAATAGAAATACATATCACCCAGAAGAAAGAATGAAGAATGATATAATTAATAATATTGGCAAAATTTTCCCCGGTTTTAATTATCTTATTGATTTCGAGTGGTGTGTTAATGAGGATAATCTTCATTATGGAGTTGGTGATTTGATTTTTGGATCAGATTATGGTGTTTATATTGTTATTGAAACTAAATGGCTTAATACTAATACTGGAAAAACTGCCCAAGTATCTAGAAATATCTCTAGAAATAAAGTTAAATACCAAGCTATAACATATAAACAATATGCGCAAGAAAAATTGGCGTTAAAAGTAATTGGAGCTTCAGCTACGAATGATGCAGAAAACGCTATTCAGTTCGTAGATGATCAAGATAAAAGAATCGCCTTAATCATTGAATATTATTCTGGTAGGAAATAATTTTATTAATTAATCTTTTTTTTAATCATAATCTAATATTTATATTTTTTCTTTTTTTTTTTTTTAATAAAATTTAGTACAATGGGGGACATTTAAAACTATTCTATATTATGTTATATGGTTTCCAATAAATTTAGCTATTAATGTAATGAGTATATTTTTTATTTTAGCATTTATTGGTGGACTTATAGCATTTATTTTTGGAAAACTTCATTAGATATATATTTTTATTTTTATGATGGATTAAAGATTTAATATTTTATTATTTTAAATTTTTTATTTTTTTACGCACCCGCGTGAAATGCAGGGTGTGTTATACATATAATGGAATAAATAGCATTTTTTTATGAAAAAAAATTGATAAAACGGATGGATGTGATAACTAAGCCTATACCTAAAACTAAATTCCGTTTACAATCATTAACTTCGTAAATCTTTGAAAAAAAAAAAAATTTTTTTTTTTTTTTTACAATTAAATTTCATTATAAAGGAAAATAAAATTCTCCTGAGGAAAATATCGAAAACGTGTTGCTTGGACGACGGTTATATTAAAAATATTTTAGCTCGTCATTCGTATTACCATTCCGCAGTTGATTAGTTGCGTCATAATTCAAATTATCTTAATCACGAATCCTATAGACAACCATGTTTAGGGTAAGATTTTCTACTCAAGAATTATCATTATTATCGCGATTTCTTATGTTCTTAATATAATATATAATTAATTTTTTGAGTATTTACCCTTGTCATTAAAAATATAGTATATTGTATCGTTTCTATATAAGCCATTCGAAGCTTGATTTCTTTGCGCTACATTATGAGAACTCTTTTTTATTAATGTTTGAAAAGTAATGTGCGATGATTTTGAAGATAAGGATCACATGTAAATCTATTGAATAACTCGGATATGCGCGACAACTCGGATGTGCACGAGGAAATGGGGCGTACTATCAACTAATTAAATTAAGTATCATATAAAAGTTTATGAGATTTTTTTTTGACGATGATCTTTATGACTTGTAGTAATTCCTATTAAAATTCACACGTCCATAACTCTAGATTCTTATTGTTTTCATTTCAAATTTTACGAGAACATTCCAAATAGTTGTCTTTCTCATATGACAACTTCCTTTTCAAAAAAAAAAAGAATCAAGCTTTTTAAGTTTTTTTAGATACTTCTCAATAAGAAAAGAAATTTTTTCTTTTAATATCAAAAAAGCGAGGTATCGTTGTTTTTTAGGTTCTTAGTATTGAACAATGGCTAATAAATAATAATGCATGATTAAGGTTTCGGAAATTTGAATGACTTCTATTTCAAGACGTGTGCGGATAAATTACTTTCCGAGAAATACTTATGTAAATTATAATACAAACAAATAAAAGTAGTACAGTAGGGTTTGAGATGGAAAATCATCAAAAAAATATTTGAGACAAAGAAAAAGTTTAAAAATAATATAATAATAAAGGGCGTGAGAAAGATAATCATGATAAAAAATCAAGACGCGTTGGAAAGAAAAAAGTTAGAATCTGTAATTAGCTGTTAGTACACCTTTTTTTATTTTACTATCTGTATTTTTTTTTTTTTTTTACATAAATAAAATTACTTATAATTTAGCAAATTTATTAAATTTATTCTTATAAAAAAAAATTCATGGAAGTATTAAATTTTCATTGGTCTATACAAGCTCGCTCATATTTATTTACTTATGCATATATTTGTAAGATTATAAAAATTATACATGTTTTTCAATGTAATATAATTTTCATTTTACCCGGATTAATAAAGTAGAATTTGTTTAAAAAAAAAAGGGGAAATATTGTACTTAAAAGAAATAGTAGTAATAGTCAAGATTGAATCAGAAAAAAAAAAATAATAAATAATAAATAATAGAAAATTTTTATTCATAACCCCCGTTAAATTCACAGGATGATCACATGATGTCATTATTTGTTTATTATA
>JADRCO010003046.1:0-11326 GCA_021464525.1 Rhizophagus sp. LPA8_4_AMF
ATCCAGTCCAATCCAATAAAATAATTTACTGGACATAGTCCAGGTGCCAACACTGGACCCAGGTCATTGGTCATTTGAGCATTATAATGACATGTCATTTGGTCATTTCAAGCACTGCGTAATTTTATACGTTTATCAATACGTCACTTGTATTCCTTTTCATTGTGTAACAAAGCCTGATGTATCACAGATTATGTAATTGTACATCAATATCATAATTATTTAGCTAACCAAATACAAATACAAAATTTTTTTTCATTTCTCAATTTTTTTAAAAAATACGCAAAAACAATGTCTACTGAATTGTTTTCTAAATTACTAAGCCAAAATTATATTGAATTATTAGAAGATAATGAATATTATGATATAACAATCGAAGTTGGTGAAGATCCTAATGTAAAAATTTTTCGTGCACATATGAATATTTTGTGTTATCGTTCTCCATATTTACGACGAACTTTGACTTCTAATAAAAAGAATGATAATGGTGTTTTATCACATATTAAATTACCAAATATTTCACCGGAAATTTTTCAAATTATTTTAAGGTAAATTTTTATTTATTATACAATCAAATTTAATATAATACACTTAATTTTAATTTTTTTTTTTAATATAGGTATATTTACGGTGGCATTCTTTCATTGAATGGACAAGAACCTTCAAATATTCTAAATACATTGGTAGCTGCAGATGAGCTTTATCTTCAAGAACTAATTAATTATTTACAAAATGATTTAATTGAAAATAATTCTGAATGGTTGGAACAGCATTTTGAACTTGTTCATCGGACGAGCTTCCAATCCAAATCTTTATCAGAACTTCAACAATTTTGCACAAATTTGATGGCTGAATCCCCTGAAAAAATATTTAAATCGTTTGATTTTACTTCCCTTCCTGAAAAATCTCTAATTTCACTTATTAAAAAGGATGATTTACAAATGAGAGAAATTGAAGTATGGGAGCACGTGTTAAAATGGGGCCTTGCACAAAATCCAACTCTCACTCAAAATCCAGATACTTGGTCAGATGATGATCTCAAAACGATGAAAAATACTCTACTAAATTGTTTACCATTAATTAGGTTTTTCTGTTTATCACCCAAAGAATTAAGACAGAAAGTCCGATCATATCAAAAACTCTTAAATCAACAGCTTTATGAAGACTTGATAGACTCTTACATGGATCCTGATAATATATCGATTGATAATATTTTACCTCCTAGAAATATTAAATTTGACAAAATTATTGATTCTAAAATAGTTAATCTAGATATTGTTTCAGCTATTTCAAGATGGGTTGATAAAATAGACATGAATTATAGTAACAAATTCACTAATATTAGAAAGCTATATTTACCATACAAATTTAAACTATTATTAAGAGGGAGTAGAGATGGATTTACTCCTAACAAATTTCATGAATTATGTGATGGTAAATCTAATACTTTTACTTTAATTAAAGTAAAAGGTAAAGAAGAAATTATTGGTGGATACAACCCTTTAAAATGGGAATCTTATGGTGGTTGGGCTATAACTAAAGATAGCTTTATTTTTTCTTTCATAAATAAGAATATTAAAGACGCAATTATTAGTAATGTAAAAGATACAAATTATGCATTTAATAATTACTTTAAACAAGGTCCATATTTTGGCAACGATATTATTATATATAGTTCTACAGATCAATTTAAAGATTATGAATGGGTTTGCTGTAAAAAGACTCACTATGAAAAAAAAATAAGAGACTCTGAAGATTATTATTCTATAGAAGATTATGAAGTATTTCAAGTCGTAACGCGCTAGTTTGAGATAAAAATAATTTCATCATAAGAAATTGAAATAACAAATTAAGATGAAGGGAATGTATTCATATTTTTTTTGAAATTTTATTTTTCTTTTTTTTTACAATTATAACATTATTGGGATAATTCTATAATCCATAAGTTGTTACGTTTAATACTTGACGCAATAATTTTAATACATATGAATCTTTCTCTAATGAAAATTTTAACATGATATAATAATATATAGTATCATTTTTTTAAATATAAATAAACTTTCAATTTTTTTTTAAATCCAAAAATAATGAAATATATGGTTACTCGTATTTAAGTTTATCAGCGTATCTTGCATTGTGAAACGAAATTTATACTTATATATCTAGCCACAAATTATATAATTGTGCAACAATATATAATTAGTCTTTAACTTACCAAATTTAATAAAAAAGTTTTTTCTTTTTCTTAAAAAAAAAAAAAAATGTCTACTGAACTGTTTTCTAAATTATTAAGTCAAAATTATATTGAACTATTAGAAGATAATGAATATTATGATATCACAATTGAAGTTGGTGAAGATCCTAATGTAAAAATTTTTCGTGCACATATGAATATTTTGTGTTACCGCTCTCCATATTTACGACGAACTTTGGCTTCTAATAAAAAGAATGACAATGGTGTTTTGTCGCATATTAAATTATCAAATATTTCACCGGAAATTTTTCGAATTATTTTAAGGTAATTTTTTTTTTTGTTTATTTTACAATCGAATTTAAATTCAATCACCTAATTTTAAGTTTTTCAATATAGGTATATATATGGTGGTATTCTTTCATTGAATGGACAAGAAACTTCAGATATTTTTAGTACGTTGATAGCTGCAGATGAACTTCATCTCCAAGAGCTAGTTAATTATTTACAAAATTATTTAATTGAAAATAATTCTGAATGGCTAGAACAACATTTTGAACTAATTCATCGAACGAGCTTCAAGTCCAATTCTCTATCGGAGCTTCAACAGTTTTGCACAAACTTAATGGCAGAATTTCCTGAAAAAATATTTAAATCGTTTGATTTTACTTCTCTTCCTGAAAAATCTCTAATTTCACTTATTAAAAAGGATGATTTACAAATGAAAGAAATTGAAGTGTGGGAAAATGTATTAAAATGGGGACTTGCACAAAATCCAACTCTCATTCCGGACCCTAAAACTTGGTCAGATGATGATTTCAAAACGATGAAAAATATTTTACAACACTGTTTGCCTTTAATTAGATTTTTTAGTTTATCATCTAGAGAATTCTCGCAAAAAGTTCGACCATATCAAAAACTCTTGGATCAACAATTATATGATGATTTATTGAATTCTTATTTGGAACCTGGTGGTGTGTCAAAATATAATGTTTTACGTCCAAGAAAAATTAAAATTGATGATTCCCAAATTATTGATTCAAAAATTGTTGATTCTAATATTATTTCAACTGTTTCAAAATGGGTTGATAAAGTGGTTATAAATGATGATAATTATGAGGAATTATATTTACCATATAAATTTGAATTATTATTAAGAGGAAGTCGAGATGGATTTACTCCTAAAAAATTTCATGAATTATGTGATTATAAATATAATACTATTACATTCATTAAAGTAAAAGGAACGGAAGAAATTGTTGGTGGATATAATCCTTTAAAATGGGAATCTTCTTATACTTGGGGCGAAACTAATGATAGTTTTATCTTTTCTTTTAAAAATAAGAATATTAAAGATGCAATTATAAGCAAAGTAGAAAATACAGATTATGCATTGAACTATAACCCCCAACATGGTCCATGTTTTGGAAATGATATTATTTTGTGGAGTTCTAAAGGTAAAATTACAGATTATAATATAATTTTCTGTAAAAAGGATAGTTATGGAAAAAAGATAAGAGATTCTGAAGATTGTTTTTCTATAGAAGATTACGAAGTATTTCAGATCGTAAAGTACTAGTTTTATTGAGACAAAATAATCCTTTTATCACATAAGAAATCGAGAATATAAACTATGAGGATTTAATTAGAGGAAACGTATTCTGTTTTAAATTTTTTTTTTCTTTTTTTTTACAATAAAGCAATATTGGAATAATTCCGTAGTTTCGTAGCTTCTAGTACGTTTAATATTCAGATATTTTTCACATATGAATCCTTTCTCATGACATGAATTTTAATTCAAATACAAAATAAATACAAATAAATAACCAACCATTCTTCGTACTAATTAATTCAACTCATAAAGAAAATAATTTAATTCGAGTTATTTTGTTGATTGCAGATTAGCGACATTTTCGTACTCGCAAAGCTTTTCAAATTGCTTGTAATCTTAATAAACCTTTGTTGAATTACTTGAGATTTAAACAATAAGAATAATAAAACTGTGAAATTAGGATAAATAGTCATTTGAAACATATTACTTAAAAATTGTAAGTATAGGTAGAAAAATATTGAGATTTCACATAAACTAGAAAATTTTTGAATTTCGTCTTAATAAAATTATTAGTGATCAAATAAGTGTTTGTTTGCAATAATGTAGAATAACCTTAAAAATTTCATGAAAAAATATTTAGTTATTAAACATTTTATTTCGTTCCAATAATTTTTTTTACTTAATTATTAAAAATTCAATTATTATAAATAATTTTTTTATTTTTATTTAAAAACTTTAATTTTGTGAGACTTAATACTTACATAATCAAATCATTTTAATCAAAAACAAAAAAAAATAATTAAAAAAATAAGTATTTTCTTTTTCCATAATGAAATTGACAAATGTTGCACAACTGGATATCACGTGTTTGAAAAACCATTATTTGTAAATCTTTGACGTAATTTCAAATAAATTATAAGTAATTTACTGTGCCTCTTTTCTGACCTATTAAAAGACTCTATCTCAACATACTCAAAAAAGTCTCTTACGGTTGATGTTTTTATGCTAATGATTAAATTCATTATGGGCGTTTCATGAATCATGATCAAAGTCAGTACTTTTTAGTGCTAATCTTTTTTGTAATTATTATCAAGCTCCTCATAGAAAATTGCTTCTTGTTATACTTATATGTTTAACCACCGATTATGTAATTGTATAGAATAATTATTTAACTTACCAAATCTGAACAATAAAAATGTTTTTCTCTCTTTCATTTTTTTATTTGAAATACGTAAAATAATGTCTAGTGAACTGTTTTCTAAATTATTAAGTCAAAATTTTATTGAACTTTTAGAGGATAATGAGTATTATGATATCACAATTGAAGTTGGTGAAGATCCTAATGTAAAAATCTTTCGCGCTCATATGAATATTTTATGTTATCGCTCTCCGTACTTACGACGAACTTTGTCTTCTAATAAAAAGAATGATAATGGTGTTTTATCACATATTAAATTACCAAATATATCTCCAGAAATCTTTCAAGTTGTTTTGAGGTAATTTTTTTAAATATTATATAATCGAACTTATAAATATACTTGTAACTACAAAAGTTTAAATTTTTTCATATAGGTATATTTACGGTGGCGTTCTTTCATTGAATGGACAAGAAATTTCAGATATTCTAAATGTATTAGTAGCTGCAGATGAGCTCCATCTTCAAGAACTAGTTAATTATTTACAAAAATATTTAATTGAAAATAATTCTGAGTGGTTAGAACAACATTTTGAACTTATTCATCAAACAAGCTTTCAATCCAAATCCTTATCAGAACTTCAAGAATTTTGTACAAATTTAATGGCTGAATCTCCTGAAAAAATATTTAAATCGTTTGATTTTACTTCTCTTCCTGACAAATCTATAGTTTCACTTATTAAAAGAGATGATTTACAAATGAGAGAAATTGAAGTGTGGGAACATGTATTAAAATGGGGTCTTGCGCAAAATCCTACTCTCATTCCAGATCCTAAAACCTGGTCTGATGATGATTTCAAAATAATGAAAAATACTTTACTACATTGTTTGCCTTTAATTAGATTTTATTGTTTATCGTCTATTGAATTCTCACGAAATATTCGGCCGTATAAAAAACTTTTGAGTCAACAACTATATGAAGACCTATTAAATTCCTATTTGGATCCTGATAGGGTATCCACTGATGATTTTTTACTTCCTAGAAATTTTAGTATGGATAAAATTATTGATTCAAAAATAGTTAATTTAAGTATTGTTTCATTTATTTCAAGGTGGATTGATAAAGTAAAAATTAACAAATTTTCTCATCTTAGAGAATTATATTTACCATATAAATTTAAATTATTATTAAGAGGAAGCAGAGATGGATTTACTCCTAAAAAGTTTCATGAATTATGTGATGATAAATATAATACCGTTACATTCATTAAAATAAAAGGGACAGATGAAATTTTTGGTGGATATAATCCTTTAAAATGGGAATCCTCTAATACTTGGGGTAAAACCAATGATAGTTTTATCTTTTCTTTTAAAAATAAGAATATTAAAGATGCAATTATAAGCAAAGTAGAAAATACAGATCATGCATTGAACTATCACCCAAAACATGGTCCATATTTTGGTCAGGATATTGTTATATGGACTGAAAATCAATTTACAGATTATAAAACAATTCGCTGTAACAAAAACTTTTATGAAAAAAAGATAAGAGATTCTGAAGATTATTTTTCTATAGAAGATTACGAAGCATTTCAAATCATAAAGCGTTAATTTAATTTGAAATAAAAATAATTTCCCTTGTCATAAGAATCGACATAATAAACTATAAAAGCTTAATTAATCGTATTTTATTTGGTATTTTATTTTATTTTTTTTTTTACAAATTATAACATTATTTGAATAATTCCATAGTTCCGTAACTTGTGGTACTTTTAATACTTGGATATTACTATTTAACACTTATAATTTGTAAAATATTTAAGAAAAAATTTTATCATGAATTTTTATTTATATAGTAAAACAACTTTATTTAAAAAGAAAAAGTAGTAATAATATATACATATATATAAAAATTAATAAACTGAATTTTAAATAAAATGTGAATAATTTGTTTCTTCGTAATGATTAATTCAACTCATAATGAAATAATAATTTAATACGAGACCAATACACGAGTTGAACCAAAATAATATGTAGCTCCTTGCCTCCTTCCTTTTTGGATACTGCTAGGCGGCATTATGTAGTTCTGGCTCTAAAGAGATGCGTAGAGCTAATGGTAAATGAGTTGTTACTAATTTACAGTATATATTTCTCTGGCCCTATACTAATGCTTTGAATTTAAAATTGGAACGGGATTTATTAAACTTATAACCATATAAATTTCGCAAATTAACGAGGTATTCTAACTTAATTGCTTATAATGTACTCACCCCTCTCTTTTTTTGTATGAAATTTATTAACCATCATCCACACCAAGCAAATTCACTACAGACACTTGTACTTGTAATTACGAATGCATAAATTAAATTTGACCTATCTAAAAAAACTATCTAAATTATCTATCTACATTTAACTACAGTATTTCTTTAGATTTTTTTCTATCTTCTCTAATCTCTCCGTTGTTAACACGCTTCTTAATATCTTTATTAACTTCTTGATCTTTATGAATACTTGATCTATAAACCGCGTTCAGAGCGTAGTATTCTTCAACCTTTTCACTAATAAATCTCCCTCACTAGTTCTTTCTATTTTTTTTTCAGTAAATCCCACTCAGTTAATTGCAGACTTACCCTCCTGCACTGAGTCTCTATTTTCGATCTTTTTTTCATCTTTATGTTTCGATTTCATTATCCAAACGTAGTCACGTAGTCGGTGCCCACCCTTCCTATTTTTTTAAAAAAAATCTAAATTTTAATAAACATATAAAATATATATGTTTAAATTCGTATACATCTATTTTACCAACACCTGTATCACCGACATAAAATTACTGACTTCACTTCGCCGACTTGCCATTTCACCGACATCACAAACATTTGATCGCAAATCTATTTTAATTCGACCTGGTATTCTTACACCTTCTGTTTATGTTTCTATAAAGAATGGATTATTACATTATTATTTAACACTAAATATTTATTTAGGGTACCATTTATTTCATCAAGTTCTCGCGATTTTTGGTCTACTCCAGTCGTTGGCAATTATTGCTTAATGAAAGTTTTAAAGAACAAAAAAGTATAACAAAAACATACCTCATAAAATTAAATCATGTGAAGAGTTGCTTGCATTTACAAAATATTTATAAAGGCTCGCAATAATATTTAAATTAACATAAAAGACCGAATCAAAAATATAAATATTTATCAATTATCATTTAACTTGACCTTTAAAAAAAATTTAATTTCTGTTGGCTTAATATTTGGTCAAATTTTTAGTTTAAGTATATTAATCTCACCAAGTATGTAGATTTCCTACAAACATAATATACGGTAAACCCAACCTTCTACAATATGTTCTTAATTTCTAATTTCATCAAGTAGGGAGAAGACTGCTGAATCCCAAACATAGGAAACAAATGGTTAAATCGCCCTTAAATGATTATTCTACAATATTATAACTAATTTCGCAATAAATAGTATTGAAATTTATATATTAAACATCAAAATTTATCATTGTAGTATAATGTATCCTTTGATAATGACAATAATTAGCGTTAGATATAATTATTATATTGCTAATATAAATTATGCTATAATTAATTTATGTCCTTATATACTTGTGCCCTTACTGTCCTAATATATTCATCATCATAATATTAGGAAATGGAAATTTCTGCAAAATACCATTCATTAAGACATTATAATAAGTTATTTAAAATTTCAATAATTACACGAAGTACATTAAAACTAAACATCACCCCGAATTAATCCAATCAACCTCATCGCCAGATTTATTACCAAAATGTTTTTTAATTACATTACTAATATAATAACCATACTCTAAAAACTTATAAAATGATAATATTTGTAATAAAATCAAAATTTTATGTGAAGTGGTAATATTTATGACATACAAAATCTATTTACTTGAATTATAAATGGAGGCAGGAAGATGTTTAAAAATCCATTCAAGTTATTATATCCAATGCAAATTGAGAGAATTCAATTGAGCATAAATTAAATTTACTAAATTTTGAATCAAAATATATGAAGTAATTTAACATCTTATGGACTAAAAACTACTATAGTGTAACGTTATCTTTAAACCATTTCTTAATATTAGGATGTTTATTTCATACTTTCAATAAAGAATATATATAAAAGTACTTTAAAAAAAATGGAACTGGTAAAAGTACAATGCTATTAAATAAAGTAATATTGATTTTCTTTTAATTGACATTAAGTCCCTAAAAATTTGTTTATGTGACATTATACTAAAACTTACCTTGGGATAAAATAGCTTACGCAAATCAATTTTTGATGATAATAATAAATGTGATATCGTGTTCAATATCAATAATAATTAATTCCACTTCAACTACAAATTCTATTGTTTCCCTAAATAATCAAATATAAATTTTGATATGCAATAATAAAAATTGATATTATTAATGTAACATAATAAGTACTTCTTTATATCTATATCTTCCAATAAATATACAATAATAATCGAATTATACAGACTATTATTATTATTATTAAAGTTGAAGTATTTTTTTTTTTGCAAATTTTAAAATTGATCTTAATTTCTTCCCAACAAGTCAGCAAAAGTATTTATTATTTAATATATTTTGTGAAGCTTTTTTTTAAACAAATTTTACTCACTAGTTTTCTGAAATCCATAATCCTTGTCAGTTTTCTTCATGTAATCATTAATATCAAGATATGTTGTAATATATTTATCAGCTTTAACTTTGAACTTATTTATTAAAATTATTTTCATTTGAAGGATTGATCTCGAAATAAATTAAAACTAATTCTGAATTTGCTATTCTATCAAATTCAAAAATATTCTTAATTTTATGTATTCTTGGATAGTGGAATACTTTTTGCAAGTTCAATTTTCATATTTGTAAAAAATTCATTCTGATAATTAATGACTTTTGAATTTTAAATTTTTTAGTTCATTAGTTCTAAATTCAATTGTAACTTTCTAGTTATCACATCTAAAAAATATAATATAGAACATGAGAATTATTAAGAAATATATTAGACTTTTATTCAACATGTACTATCTTTTTTGTTAGTCTAAAAAAGGATTAATTACTTATTAATAACATTAAAAAATTTGTATATTACTTTATTATTTATATGCTCACTGTTTATTCAAGCAGAAAATTAGGCTTATTATTAATTTTTGATAAAATCCCCTTGAATTTCTTTTAAAAAAAAGTTTATCATTCATAAAAGTATCTGTAGTTGACTTACAAATATCTTTCTCATTTAAAAAATTTAATATCTTGAAAGTCTGCTCCCTTATTTTCAATTTGTTAATATTTGGCTAAATTTAATGTATTTAGTTTATTAAATGTAAGCAAATTTTAAAGGATAAAAAATGTTATTTAATTATAAAAATATTAAAGATGATAATTATCTGGTCCTGTGTGATATCATATAATTATAATATGCATGGCACATACAAATATGAATTCAAAAAGTTGGTGTGTATAGCAATATACATTCTGATTGATAGCAACAAAAATTGTAAAATCATTATTTTGATTATTTAATCATGCAAAAATGTGTGGTGCTTATAAAAATGTTGATGGCAACTAATGGATAAATGGACAATCTTAACACTTAAATTGATTGGTTAGAAATAGCAATATCAGAAGATTATATTAAATATTGAAGATTATATTAAATATTATAATTATGCAGACTTTACTAATAAAAAAAGGAATAAGTAATAAGATTTTTAGAAATGTATTTGTACAAATTATAAATATTCTGATATTGTTATAGCATTAATATTTCCATTTAATATAACTATTAACAAAATTGTTAATGAGATAAATATTTAAAAATGTTTATATATATTTGTATTATACTAGCAGTATATACATATAAATATTACATAGTTTAAAATGCAATGAGTAGTTAATTGCCATGCAAATATTATCCAATTTTATGATTTTAAAAATGGAAAACAAACATTTATTTGTTATGGAGTATACTGGTTTAAATCATTACAATTTTATTTATAAGAGAATTTAAATAAACTCAAATTAGTGTTCCACTGTAGAGTGAAAAGAAGGGGGTTCCACCACTTTGTCTTATTACATTCGAAAAACAAAGAAAAATGAGGTTAGTATTACTTACCAAAACAAACTATGATAGCTCTCACTATACTAATTCCCTTTATTTTATTTTAACTACTATTACTTCTGTCTAATAACTTGAACATTCAGGCATTTTCATTTTATTAAAATATTTAATAATCACTGACTTTCACAGGATCGGGTCTTAGGTAAATCATTATAAGAACAATTATTTTTATTTTTTAAAAGAACTAAAAAGCTAACTGTGAGGGAAGGCAAAAAGTCTGCCTTTTTATATTAATTACATTTTTGTACTACATTTTCAATCTATTATTTCTTCAATTTTCT
>JADRCO010003047.1:0-11324 GCA_021464525.1 Rhizophagus sp. LPA8_4_AMF
TTAAAATATACTGAAATAGGTAAAAATTAAGTATAATTTAAATATATATTAATTATAATTTAAGTTAATTTTATTTTTAGTATATTTTAAATATTTTAAGTATAGAAATTTATATTTAATTTATATTTAATTTTTACCATTTTAGTATATTTTTAAGGGCATTGCTAGTGGTGATCGTCACCACACCACTTAATTCTGGCCGAAATTATAATTTTGGCCAGAGTTAAAAAACACGTTATAAATTTTTTTCAAAAATTCCAATTTAAATATTAAATGTGTAAAAAATTTTTGAAATCTGACTAAAAAAATTTTGTTTTAAAGTTAAAAATTTTATTATACTTATAAAATCAAATTTTCCCGTTTTTCTCAAAATTTATCTGAACAACATTCTTTTTTACCTAAGAGAAACTTGTTCTACTCATAAATTTACATATAATGATGATGTTTATATTATGATTATAAATAATATCTCAGTCAAAAATTTTGAAATTTCAAAAAATATTTTTTGTGTGGTGACGATCACCACTGGTGATATTTAGCAAATCCTATTTTTTAATATATTTTAAATATATTTTAATAAGGGTACTATTTATAGGGATATAGTTGATTTTGGCTTATATTAAATTCTGGCTGAAATTATAAACATTATTAATTATGATTTATGACTATAATTGTGGCAATATAGTGCCAGCTAGAATTATGAATTTAATAAGAAAGAATTGGATTGTACAATTTGATAATGCTACATATACCAATGAATTTCCTTTGTCCCGTTTCACAACTAATAAAAAACCTCATTATATCAGATATCTAAATCTAAATCTAAATCTATATCTTAATTGTTTTTGTGTGAAAACTAATCTATATAAATATTTTTGTATTGGGTTACCTGTGTTACCTGTTACATGGCGCGTTATTAGCTATGTCACGCTTTTTTTACATGTAGCTCTAGGTTATACGTATACCGTTTGCAAAGCAACGGGCTAACTGCTAGTAATTTCATGACATAACATGATATATCGATACAATCCCTTTATAGTAACGTATAAGAACACATACCGATACTTTGGTTACACTGATACTTAATTTTGCCCAACACCATAAATTTAGAGTTTTGAAATTATTATTGGCTGGCCAAAAATTTAATCATAATGCCGGCAAGAACTAAATTTTGGCCCGCATTATTTGTCTAATTAATTGATTTTCATAAAGAATATTTTAAAAAACTCCGTGAATTTTTATTAATTTTTTCCTTTTCTTTTACATACTTATTATCTAATAACGAAAATTACTAAACTAAATGTTTCTAAATGTTCTGATGGAAAGAAACTTTTGTCAGCAGCATAGTATATTGTGATTTGTATATAGGCACGTGATGTTAATAACTTATCTACCCGATTTTTGTCTTAGAATGATAAAATATGACATTCTAATAACCATATCATTAACAGCTTAAAAAATAACAAAAATCTTAAAATTACATAGATTATCATAATTATTATTTAAACACATACATGCTAATATCATATCATATAATATTCTTCTTAGATGATTGATTATTGTGTTTGTATAAATCGCAGTAAAATTGCATCATGTACATTATTCTAAGAAGCTTCATTCGAAGGGATCACATTACTGTCATTCATATTTACTTGAGAATTAGGTGGTACCATATCTAATTGAAAATTAGGAATTGTGTCGAAAGTTTGAGATCGTTGTTGAGGTTGATGAATATATTGAACTCGTTGATGAATCTGTTGGCGAATAAAACTTTGTACATTTTGGTGGTAAGGAAAGTGCGAATCAGGAATATGTGATATATCAACACCGTTGTTTAACAGTGTTGCGATTTCAAATGAGTGTAATTGGGTATACGTAATTCGGTAGATTGTATCATTTGGTAAAGGTAGGTAGAATTCAAATGTTTTTGGAGACAAAGTATTATTTGAATTAGAAATTTCTACATGAAAATTAATACTACTATTTTCATTATTATTATGAATTCGCATAGGAACGAAACTATTTTCAACTTGATCTTCCGGTAGACTCAAGTAATCTTGTGCCGAACGATCACTTGAACTCATTATTCCTTATATTTTTTTAGAATTCTAAGAGATTATTTTTTTCTTTGATGTTTTTTTTTATCTTTATTTATTTTATTTTCCTTTTTTTTGAAAAAAGTTGGAGATTGAGAAACGAGAGTATTTATATCAAAAATTACCGATTGAATAAATATTTTTATGTTTAGAGTTTACGGAGTATTCACATCAATGAAGCAATTAATAGAAATTTTATATAAATTTAATAATAATTTTTCGCATTTGAATTCGAAAATAGTTTTCAGGTAAACAAACAAACAAAGAACAAGATCAAAGAGAATTTTTCATGATTACCGAAAGTTACAAAATATCTTAAAAAGTTGATTGTTAATCTATCACCAATTTATGACATCATTATTATTGGAAATGCGTATCTAAAATATTCTAAATCTATATATGTAAATTGAAAATGCAACTGAAAATACTTGTCAAGGCATGGTTTTTTTTTTAAACGTGGTAAATATTAGAACTCGTAGCATAATCATGTTACTTATGTTAAAGATTCATTATTTTGATTATAAGATCAGTATACAAGGGAGTTTATTTACTGTCTCGTGTTTCAGTGTCAACAAAATACAAAAGGGAAATAAACTTATTCGTTTTCGTATAATTAAAATTATTATTAATTACTGCTCGATATATTATATTTCACGTTTTGTAAAAATAATGGTATAATCAACTTTTTTACAAATTTCGATGGATTAAATTTCATGTATAGTCATATATATTTTATTATTATTATTATTATTTTGAAAAAAATTCCCGAAGTACAGTATATTGATTATTTAATTATTCTTAAAACCCGGCTAAATTTAGATGATTTTTTCCTATGTCGGTTAAGACTGGCTTTAAATTTTATTTATATTAAAATAAACTTTATACATAGGTAATAACCAATTAGTGGTGGAATCTTTCCCATATTAACGTTACACTCAAATATTTAAGTTCCTCTGTAATTATTATGTTAAATAAACAGATACGCCTTAGTCCAAACTTTTCAGGAAATTCAAGAACTCTAAATATACAGATATGTTTAAACTTACCAATAAAGTAAATGGCATTATTAATAAAAAAATTATAAAAATAAAACTAGTTTTTATAAAAGAATCATTATTTTGTAATATTTCATTATATGAACTTATGTTATTTATACAGAATGTAATTTACGGTATATTAAGTATTATAAATTATGGTTCAGAAATTAAATAATTGAATTTTGATATCGTGCCGTTACACGGAAAAAAAAAATTTGTAAAAAAAAATTAGAAATTTAAACACTAAAATATTTTAAAACAAATAAACTGATCGGACGTTTGTGTTTTTATGCACCAAAAAATGCAATGTCGTATAATAGTATCATATGACTTAAAATAGACCAAAATTTGTAATCATAAATAATCATGAGCGTACCAATAAATTATAGGGGAAAAAATATCGGACATCCCATGATTGTTACTCAAGATTAACTAGATTATGGATGAAGATGATCATGTCTTTTTTATTCAGAAAATGTCGATCAGAATATTCTACGGTCTATATAATCCCACTTTCTTTAACTTAGAATTTATGTATTTTATGTCTAATATATATTATTCTTAATTAATCAAAGCTTACTGTCAATATCTTAATTGTACACTAAATCCCATTAAATCCAATAAATGACTAATCTGCTTGCTCTTTCCCTATAAAATATTTTATTCCGTTTTTTATTTCAATTAATGTATCATATACCCGGAAATTATCCAAGTTGCTTAGATTTTTAATTATTATTCCGTAAATGTATCATAATTACGGAATTTTTACAGAAATTACAGATAAAATTTTCAAAATGCTGAGATAAATAAATAAAATAAAATAAAATTCGTTGAAGAATACAGTATATTTATTTTCTGTATTTTTAATTAAGATTACACCAGTAGGGGAAAATAGTTTTTCATTTTTTATTTTGTTTCATCATATTTTGATCCCGACATCATATGCTGCTGACGGTCAAGAGTTATAATTCGGTACAAAGTTTAATAAAATTAAAAACAAATCTAAGTTAAAAAAAATTTATATAAATATTCTTACCGCTAATTTAACTAATTTTTTTCGACAAGTTCGACATAATGATTAAAAAAAATATGGTTAAATTCTAAACTAGTGTACAAACAAACAAATATCAGATTGGATTGGATTTGCCGATCCTTTTTGAATTGGATTCTCATATAATCCAATCCGTGTTCATAAATAATTGGATCGGATTTTGAATTTTGTATTAGAAGTAAAGAATAAAAAGAATTTTATTCAATTCAATAATTATAGGTGACATGCGAAATGGTGATTGTCGTGGTGATAGATCGTGGAAAATGTACTATAGTATAGTCTATCAATCATGGGATATGCCCTGAACCAGTGGACCTGGATTGGAAATTTAATAACAAAATCTAATACTTTGGATCGATCTAATCCAATCCAATCGAATTTAATTTGTGAATATGGATCAGATTGAAGCATCGACTCAATCCAATCCAAACGAGAATATATCCTGTATCACAAATTCAATCGGATTGGATTTGCAGGTCCTTTGGATTCCCATGTAATCCAATCCGTGTTCATAAATAGTTAGATGAGATTATGGATTTTTGTATTAAAAACTACAGCAATAGTAAAGAATAAAAATTAATTTTTATTTAAGTACATAATTATTATATATATAAGATGTCGAAATGATGTGATAACCATGGTGGTAAATTGTGGTAAACGTGCAGTATGATGCTGTCAATAGGGTTAGAAACTTAATAATAAAATTAAATCCATTGGATTAATTTATTGATCAGATTGAAGTATCGACTCAATCCAATCCAAGAAAATATAGGTGCATTTACAAATTCAATTGAGTCAACGCCTCAATCCAATTCATATTTACCAAAATTACAAAATTGGATTTGATTAAGCCGATCAATTGGATCTATTTGGATTTTACTATTAAATTTCCAATCCAGGGTATACCTCACGATTGACCGCATTTACCACCATCCACCAACCATGTCCATCATCATTTATCGCTACTATTTCAGATGTAATAGAAAATCTATAATTCAATACACTTATTTGTAAATAAATAGAGAATCTAATCCAATCTAATAGGATCGGCAAATCCAATCCAATCCAATCCAATTGCTTTTGTAAATACACAAATACACCATCACAAATTCAATCGGATTGGATTTGCAGATCCTTTTGGATTCTCATGTAATCCAATCTGTGTACATAAATAGTTAGATCAGATTATGGATTTTGTATTAAAAACTACAACAAAAGTAAATTTTTTATTTAAGTTCATAATTATTATATATATAAGATGTGAAATGTTGGTGGTGATCATGGTGGTAGATTGTGGTAAACGTAAAGATGATGCTGTCAATTGTGGAGTATACCCTATCCAATTGAGTTCATTGGGATCGATTTAATCCAATCCAATCGAATCTTTAATTTGTGAACATTGATCAGATTGAAGTATCGACGTAATTCAATCCAATCGAATTTGTGAATGTCCATAGTCATCAAAGCCACAATAAATTTATATCTGGTTTCTATCCGGATAGTTGTTAATAAATAAATCTAGTATGGCATTTATTTAATTAAATTCATGACATTATTGTGTTAAGAACATTGCTAAAGCTCACCAGTGGTGATTGTCACCATACCAGCATTATGATGTACTTTTGGCCAGAATTTAAAATCTAATAAATCACTGACCGGCATTACATCATAAATTCATCACAACTGGTGATATTTAGCAATACCCTTTGTTAAATTACATTCGTGGCACTTATTTTATTAAATTCGTGTAATGGGTTTATAAATTTTAATTTTGACTGACACTACGAATTTTACCTAAATTATGCTGTCAGTTTCAATTTTTTGAAAATTTAAGAAATATTTCAAGGTTTACCTATAGAACATTTAAAAGATCTGTCACATGTATAGTATGGTTCAATATAAAATTGATGAACATTAAATTTAAATTGAACATTATATTGGGAATATGTAAACTTTTTTTTTGGCCCGATTTCATCAAAATTAACTACCCAGTCATGATCACGTAGTTTTGACGCGCATTTACGTCATCCTTAATGTAAGGTAGGGTGTAAACTAAACTTGGGTGCCGAAACATTTCGGCTATACGCCGAAATCAAAATACCTTTCGGCATATAGTAATTGCCGAAATCCCAAACCGCTGACTAAAATTCTATTTGTCAATTATCAGTCACGTGACCACAGACAGCGAGGAAATCTTCCCCAGTATCGCCACAAAATTTTTCCACCCCCACGTGACCTTGAAAATTTGTCATCGGCATCACACCCTTCCTGTTTTCCATTTTTACTATGTATTCCAGGGACTTAGATTTTTTTCAGTGTGTAAAATCCTATTTGTCACTCCTTATTTGTCACATGCTTAATTTCTTAATGCCGGCCGAGACGTATAATACCGGCCAAAAATCACGTGGGGTGGAAATTTTTTGTGGCGTTACTGGGGTAAATCAGCGAGGAACAAAATCTCCTTTTTGGACTTGTGTAACACATGTGACATAAATTGACAATATTATTTTGGATTTTGGCAACAGTTGCAAAATTCCGAAACTATATTTCGGCATATCAGATATGTCAAATCCCAAATATATTTCGGCATACATAAAGTTTACTGCCAGATGGATATAGTATTTAATAACTTTAATAAAATGTAATTGTTAATCCTGCAATTTAAAAATAAGCAAAAACAAACGTGTTAATCGATCAGTGATCAGCCAACTCAATTCTGATTTTGATCACATGTTTGGATTGGTTAATGGATTCTGCGTTCAAAAATCCGAACAGAACTGGCCTATTAACAGATAATACTGTATGTACAAATTACATCATACTTTTAGTATATGAAAATGTGGATTTTTTTAAGATAAATGTTACACGAAATGTGGGATGATTATTTTTGAACCAATCAAAGAAGATACTATCCTAGACCCGGGATCCAGGTTAAGGGGGTTGACAAACTCATGTAATACCCACGCGACTCTCCGGAATGACACTATTCTGCATTTTATTGTAACGCATGATATCATAGAGAATTAAAACTAAACAAAAAGGCGTCATGTTTTTTAATTCTTCGTTTTAAAATAAATAAATCGAAAAAAAATATAAATATAAATATAAATATTTAGATTACAAGAACGAATAACTTTGTTTTTCCATCTGTATTTGAAAACATTAAAACATGAACTTTGTTTTTCCATTTGTATTTTGGAAACATTAAATCATGAAACGATAAATAGTCTCCCTAACATATTGTGATTATATAATCAAGAAAATAATTGACAATGAGTTACTAGTTTCTAATGAACATTCTACGAGCTTTAATATTTACCACGTTTAAAAGCTATTTCCTTGGCGTCATAATGACGATATTCATTATATACTTATGTCCTGAAACGTATTTTACATTTTACGTTTTATTTAGATTTTTGTATACAGTTTTTTGTTGATATATGGCGTAACTAAATTTTAAGATAATCTTTTGAAATGTAAATGATTTTCTTTATTTTTCGTTTTCTTTATTATTTTGTTTGTTTGTTTGTTTGTTTGTTTTTTCTTCGTTTTTTTTTCTTGTAAAATGTTATTCAAATTTCAAATACGAAAAATATTATTACTAAATTTTATAAAGAAATTACTTATCAAGTGGTTTAATGATGCAAATACCCCGTAAACGCTCCAGACATAAGTAACAAACAAAATCTTTTTCGAAAGATTGTACTTGCCTATGATACCATTTCAACATATTGTTCGTGTATAGAAAACAAGATTGATTTATAATTCCGAGACGATCATGAAAAAAGCATTAATATAAATACTCTCGATCTCAACCTTCAACATATTTTTTTAAAAAAATAAATAGTTAGTATTAATAAGTATAATAAGTAAAATAAGTAAAAATTAAAAAAAAGTTAATAATCTCTTAAAAGTTCTAAAAAAAAAAAAGTTATCGAAATGAGTTCAAATGATCATTCAGCACAAGATTACTTGAATTTACCGGAAGCTCAAGTTGGAAATAGTTCCGTTCCTATGCCAATTCCTAATAATAATGATAATAATATTAATTATCATGTAGGAATTTCCAATCCAAATAATACTGTGCCTCCAAAAACATTTGAATTCTACCTCCCGTTATCAGACGATACAATCTATCAGGTTACATATACTCGATTACGCTCATTAGATATCGCAAGACTCTTAAACAACGGTGTTGATAAATCACATATTCCTGATTCGCACTTCCCTCTTCACCAAAATGTAGAAAGTATTATTCGCCAGCAGATTCATCAACGAGTTCAACATATATATCAACCTCAACAACAATCTCAAGCTTACGAAATAATTCCTAATTCTCAAGCAGACATGCTTCCGCTTAATTCTCCAGTAAATTCGAATAATATTTACGAAAATGTGATCCCTTCGAATGAAGCTATCTCGGAAGATATAGGATACACAAACCAAACCCATAATGATTTCTAGTTTCTGTAATTCATCTAAGAATATTATGATATTATTATAAGTTTAAATAAGAGCTATGACTAATTCAAGTTAATCTATAGAATTTTAAGATTTCATTACTATCTTAGTTAAATTATGTTTATTTAAGATTATTATTATTTAAAATATTTACTGTAATCACTAAAACAAAATCGGGCATCTCGTATTAATTTTATAAGTAAATGCGTTAAAATAAATGAATTGTTAACATCATGCGATTGGAGATTTCGTCATATATATATATTATATATTATATATATACATTAGTAAAACTTAAATCGGCAAATATTCATTGTTTTTCATAAGAAACTTGTTTCTCGTATACATAGTAATTTTCGTAATTTGTTTCAAAAAAGAAAAATTTAATTAATAAAATCTATGTCATTTTTTAAGAAAAAATATTCCAAAATGGTCAGTTTGGTATTGCATTCTACAGGTCCAGAGTGATTATGAACAATAATTATAAATAAATTTACATTTTTGCATTTTACCAATAGTATGACCCAGCCTGGTCAGTTTTAGTTAACCGTTAAATCAAAAATTTTTTTATATATTATTACTACTATACCAGGTAAGAATTTTTTAAAAAATTAAATATAAATTTTACATATGAAATTTGAAAAGCTGGATCGTCAGGTCATTTACAAAATTTTTATTATGAACCAAAAAATTAAGTTTGTATGGCCTAATTACTATCACCATACAATTGCAGAATATTTGTAATTTTGGTTCGCGCTACTATGATAGTTCCAGCTAATGAGCTAAAATATTATATTATTATACAGTAAGTTAATAAATGTTTATTATCATGTTCCTGCCAATTTAAATAGTGATAGTTGAATGGATCGTGGTTTCATTTCTACAAAATATTTTACTAATTAGATTTGATATCTTCCATTATGATTTTTTTACCGCAAAACCATGCTTACTAATCTAGTGGTTATTGTTTTGATCCTTATCAGATAATTTTTTCCGGATGTCCGGTTAAAAATATCTGGTTTGACCCCCTATAAATACAGTAGCGATGATGGCAAAATTTTTATCCGAATATTTCCATTATTTATCCGTGGCTTTCGTAAAAATTCCGTGTTAGAGAGATGAAATTTTCCATGATTTAAGGCTATAAATTCCATGAAAAGATACATTCACGGAAAAAATATGGAAATATAAAACACGGATTTACAAGGAGATAATATAAAAAAAATTTTTTTTTTATTCTTAAAATTCATTTAATGGGGGATTGAAATCAATTCCAAAATGAGAATAGATTTTAAAGTCGATATCGGAACTTTTAATGTGATACATTGGCGAAAATCGAATATTTATTTCAAAAGTTTTATTTTGTGCACCAAAAAAAAATAATTCCGGCAAAATTTCGCGATCACGTGATTGATATTTATTTATCGCCAGTCACTTTCACGTGTTAGTGCATAACGCCGTAATGTGGTGGTTTGTGTAACATTTATCTTCAAAAATTTTCTTGATGTTTTTAAAGAGCAAAGAAGCACTAAAGAAGCATTTATCTAGAATAATTTAAATAATTTTTTTTTATGTTTTGTTTTTTTATTACAAAAAAAGCGTATATAATAAAATATACTGTTAAAATAATAAATAAAAACGTTTTCTTCAAAATTTGAGCTATACATTTTATTTTTATTTATTTTATTTTTGAAGAGCGGTAATCAAAGTCTACTACAATAAAAGCTAGTGGTAAAAAAGTACAATAAAACTAAAATACGTGTGTTAGATCTTCAACCCTCATCCCCTATGGGACCTCACCCTTCGTTAGAAACTATTTGATTAAGTAGAACTACGCTATTTAAACAAATTGGACACCCCCCCAAAAAAAACTAAAGAGAAAAAAATACAAAATAAAAACGTAGTTAACAACTTAAAATAGGCTAATAATTCTAGCAAAGGGGTTATAGATTAAAATAAAATATATCAGAAGCGTGAGATGCAATAACGTGATTAGTATTTACTCCCAGCCAAGATATCGTTTAACGTAATTAACTTCTTGAATTACAATTATAATGACAAACAAACTAACAAGAACAAATAATATTCTTACATGAATTAAGAGATAAAATCAGAAATAATTCTGGGTATAATTTGCATTATGATGATTGTATTTCATATCTGAGATATTAGCTCTGTTGAAGAGATTACATTATTGTAAATATTATCCGAATATACTTGAGAATTAGATGGCATCATATCTATTCGAGAATTAAGCATCGTGTTAAAAGATTGAGATTAAGGAAGTAGAATTTAAATAAAAAATTATTAGGTTTAAATTTCTCATGCAATTATTATCATCGCTATTATTAGAAATTTCATAGAGACTAGTAAATTCAAGTAGGGATGTTAACGGTCTGGTCCGGTCCGTCTCGGTCCGGTCTTCATCGGTCCACGGTCTGGGACTGGACCGAGGACCGGGACCGATCGGTCCTATAGGACTGTGGTCTGGACTGCGGTCTTATAAAAAATTTTTTGTCATTTCGTATAATTTCTACCGGAATTAATGAAATTTCCTTTTTTGGAAGTTTGTGTATTATTGTGTAACAAGTTTTAGCGAAAATGGAAATTTCCTTTTTTGGATGTTTGTGTAACATTTGGTAATAGTAATTCCAATTTTCGCGAAAATAAAAATTTCCT
>JADRCO010003048.1:0-11320 GCA_021464525.1 Rhizophagus sp. LPA8_4_AMF
ACGAATTTCATTTAATATAGAAATGATTTACGTTTGACATCTTCCCTGACTGTTAAATTCAAATAAAATAAAATCTGATTAAAATTTTTAACAGAATAAATGTGTTGACAAAGTTTTGAGAACGTGTTAATATGTAAAACTTTGCATAATATCTTTAAAACAGTGAATATACCAGGTGATAAAATCGAAAAATGATCAGCAAAATTTATGTAACAATATAGAAAGCCTGCTATGCTTGATATGTTGTGAATTCTGGTTGGTAGTTTTGACTTTCTGTATTCTGCGATAAACTCGTGGATGGCTCTGGGATATTTTCATCATTACCTAATGTTACTTTCCACCTTCCAAGAAGATAGTGCAGTGAGAAAAAGTGACAATACCTTGTATTAACGTTAATATTGGAGCAGGAACTTTTAAGCGGGTCTCATTAAGTTGGGTAGTAGTCTTCTCTGAAGTAACCTGTAAGGATATGAGCTTGGGTATCTTCGTTTTGAAAGAAGAATTTTTTATCCTTTAATATTTCTTTTAATAAAGGAGTTATCAAAAACTCTTTAAACGGTCCTTGTAGGTTTGTGTAAGCTTTTAGGAACATGTTTATTATGTTCGAAATTGTTTTATGTAAAAAATATAAAATTACGGCAGAGAATTTTCACAAAAACAAAAGTATCAGAATGAGTTTTTTGCTACCAATAGTGAATTTTAACTTGATTCGTACAAAGAATTTTAACTTAATTAGTTTAGATTAAATCTAAAAATTAGTTCCAGAAGTTTATCATGTGATATCTCCTTTCTGAAAAGGAGAAATGTCTGAATATTTATAAAGTCAGACAGGTTCAGACAGATAATTTATTTTTGATTTTTTTACTTTAATCGCGCACATAGTAGCCGCGTACTAACGTTTTTTATTGTTGGTTTCAACTTCTCCAGAAGGAATTTTCAAACAGGCTGAACAGGAACTCAGTTTTTTGGGAAGTGCCATTTAGAAGCTTACTAGGATTTTTGACATTTAAATTTTGTAAGTTTTGGCACCATGAGTATGTTTTTTAATGTGGAGAATTGAAAGCAACATTAAGAAATGCTAATATTTCTTTTTTTTTATTTTTATAGGTTCTGGCTTCTCTGAAAACGGTAAGTTGCTTTATTTGAAACAGAATATATTAGCTTTTAGGAAACATATTAACATTTCTTTTTATTATAAATTTTGTAGGGTTTTGATTTTTCAGACACCTTCTGACCAGAATTTTGAAGGTAAAACTTCAATTTTTTTTATTTTATATTTTTTTATACTTTATTAATGAAATATACTAACATTTTATTTTTACTTTTTTGTAGGAATCCAGACTACACTACTGCTATTTTAAAGGTAAAACTTTAAAAGTTATTATTATTTTTATATTTATTTAAACGAAATGTTGGCTAACGTTTTGATTTTCTTTTTGTAGGTTATCAGTTTTCTGGACAGGACAGAATTTTGAAGGTAAAGCTTCAAAATTCAAAATTTTATTTTATTTTACAGTATTTACAAACGGTTTTACTGACTTTTATTATTATTTTTTGTAGGTCCAGAACGCAGAAGGTGTAGTTCTGGACTCCATTTTGAAAGTAAAATTTAAAATGTTTTTTTCTTTATTTTTTAACGAACGTTATGCTAGCATTCATTTTTCTTTTATTCTTTCATTGTAGGCACTGAACTTCATTTTGAAGGTATAACTTTTAAAAATTATAATTTTTTATTAATTTTATTTGATGCACGTTAACATTTAGAGGTTAGAACCGGTTGCACCATTCAGTTCCAAATTCGGTTTCCAACCGGTTTTTCGATAATTCGGTTTGAACCGGTTGAACCTAGATCACGTGACCAATGTGAATAATGGTGATCGTCATAAAAAATTCCTAATTTGGAAAATTTGTGTAACTTCATTTCGATTTGTTGGAAACAAAATTTCCTTTTTTGGAAATTTATGTGATGTCACGTGACAAGCCGTAAAAAAAATTTGACCTGGAATTATGAATTTAGCTGAAATTATGGGCCATAAACCGGTTGCTATGTATAAACCAGTTTGAAACGAATTGAAACAGGTCAACCCGGTTGTACCCGTTTTAAATTTGGTTTGTGAAAATACAACCGGTTCTAAACTCTACTAACATTCATTTCTTTTTTTTATAGGTCAGATGTCTACCAAACTCCATTTCAAAGTAAAAGCTTTGAAAAAAAAATTTTTTCACTAATTTTATTTAATGAACATTGATTAATATTTATTAAAATCTTTTTGCAAGTACAGGAACCCAAAGGTATAGTTCCAGCCTTTCATCTCAAAGGCAAATACCTTTGAAATTTTTTTTTTGTTTTTTTTATTTAACAAAACGTTAGCTAATATTTTGTTTATTTTTTTTGTAGGTCCAGAGAGTCGAAAGTTCTTCCATTTCAAAGGTAAAACTTCAAAATTGTTTCTTTTTTTTTGTTTTATTTAATGAAACGTTAACTAATGTTTTATTTTCCATTTCAAAGGTTAAACTTTGGGTTTTTTTATTTTTGTTTTATTTTAGTAAAATGTTACTAACGTTTCAATTTTCTTTTTTTTTAGGTTTAATTCGTGATCCATCTGATAAGCGGTGATCAACATATAATATATACAGGGACGATTTATATATATTTTAAACGTTTTTCAGAATCCTTCTAATCTGATTTATTAAATTACTTCTAAAGTAATACCAAAGCAATGTCAAAGCAAAAAGAATACTCAGTTTCACTTATTTCTGCAGGAGAACTTATAGACAACTTGCATTATGGACCATATGCTAGAGAATGGTAGTTAGCTCGCCCAACTAATAATAATACGGGCGATATATCTTTTATCCAATTCGTCTTGGTATAAAAACACTTAGTCAGTACTACAATAAAAAACGTGATTTTACTATTACAGTAGTTCAAGGAAATACTGAAGATACTACAGATCCTAATTATAATGAGTTTCAACCTGGATATACATGTCGTTCTGAAGGTTTATATAGTAACATATGTAATAGTTCATCACAAGCGATTACTTCAGTATATCAAAAGGCCTTTTCTAATAAAACAAAACATGCAGGGCCTTTGGTTATGGGATTTGACATTCTGCATATATCTGAAACATTACTTTCAGATGTATATTTTCGTCCCTTTGCTTTTAAGGTAGAGAATTTGAGTATAATGGTTTTTAGTATTGGTGTATCAAAAAATCCTGATTGGAATTATGCGGGTGAGGGGTATAAAAGTTCTTTTATATATGATTATAACCATTCTCAATCATTATTTTTTCAAGAATTTGACGATGATGAAGCAATTGTTAGAATTTATAAAGAATTTCAAGAAATATGTGTCTTTCGTGATGCTAATCCTAATTTAGTTTGGAAAAAAATTGAAATATTAACAAAATTTAAAGGAAGCACCCTCTTTGGACTTGAACATAATGAAACAAAATTAGTAATTGATTGAGAAAAAATTCCTTATTGTACGACTGATGACTGGAAAAATAAAGAAATTATGAATATAGTTTTCAATTACCATTTGAAAAAACGTGTTTTAATGTCTATTAATTGGAAAAATCTTTTTATTGAATGGCAAAATCAAAAAAGTAGTATTATTGAATTAACACAAAAACTAAAAGAAATATACCCAGTTGGTTATATTATCAAAGAATGTAAATTTCGGGCGTGAAAAGCTTTATTGTGTCATGCTGATTGTATTAAGATAACACCTTTTAAAAAAGAAGAATCTGAAGTAACTAATTAAAAATTCAATTTTTTTTTAAAAAAAAATTACATAGTCTTGAATTGAAAATTATTTTTTTTAGCTTCAATTTTAGACGCGGTCAAAGGATCCAGATAAAGACAAAGATACATTAATGCAATTGTATAATTGTAGATTTCTTCAAACAACTCCTGAAAACCATACAAAGCAATTTTGGAATTCATTTCAAGATGCATTAGATAGCAATATTCGTAGAATTGATGGTAAAAGAAGAATATTATCTATTATTGCTGATACATTTTCATATGAAACGATAAAACAAAATTTATCAGTTAGTATCAAAATTTACAAAATATAAAAAAAAATCTAATAAATTTATATTTATATAATACCTGTAATTATTAGGTTTCTAATTATTCAATTACCAAAGCATATTATTATGCACGTATTAATAGTCCAGGAGGACTTCAAATGGAAAAACCAAAAATTACTCTTCAACGACTATCACCTGAAAAAAAGGATCAAATTGAAAATTTTTTTCAGAATAAAGCAAACGTTATAATGAGTACTTACAAAACAGACAGTGCTAGTGGATTACCTGTATATTATCTGAAAAATACCAAAAAGATTTTGTGGGAACGGTTCCATGAAAAATATCCTGATGGACTTAAAAGAACTACATTTTATGGATATTTACAAGGAAACCAATATATATATAAAGAGGATTTGGGAGGTCTCTGTTCAATCTGTAATACATATGGATATGAATCATTTGATGAGTTTCAAAAATTAATACAATGTCATATTCTAAACTTGAATTTACAGGTAAATATTAATTGATTGATTGATATTACCTTAATTAAAACCCACTATATAATTAATATTTTTTAAAAAATCAATTAGAATCAATTATTAAATGAATGTGATAATTTACAAAGATATTTAAAAAAAGACTATGAAAATGAACTAAAAATTGATTCATCTGGTTATACACAACATGATGCATGTATAAATCATTGCATGCTATATGCTTTTGGAGTTTGTTCGCAATTACATACCAAAATTTGTGATCTTAGTGGAAGTTTTTTTCACTTATTTAAACAAATCCAAGAACACATACCATCCGATTTTCATACTGAATTGGAAGAGTTGGAAGGGTATTTGTTGTATTATTTAGCACATTAGACACGAAAGGTTTACTTAAATGCATAGTTTAATGCACACTTAGGTGAAATTGATGAAAAAGGTGCCATGATTATTATTGATTATAAAATGAAAATCCTTCCCAAAAGTGCACGAGAAACAAAACAAGATTTTTTTGGAAAAAAGGGATGGACACTACATTCAGCATTAGTATATACTCGTTCGCAAGATGGTACAAATTTACAGGTTCATGCTTTTGACCATTGGTCTAATGACACATGCCAAGACTCTTAGTTCCCCGCGTCTTCATTACATGCAGTAGTAATGGAACTAAAACCTAAACCAGAGTGGATTACTTTTATATCGGATAATAGACCACATTATCACAATGCGGATTTAATGATGATAATGAGAAAATGGAATGAATGGTATAATATTGATGTTAGAAAATAGACATTTCTTGAAGCTGGTGAAGCAAAGACATCAATTGATTCCCACCATGCTCAAGTTAAAATCATTTTTTAATTCACATTATATGATTGATTTACCTTTATTATTTATTATTAACATATTGAAAATGTTACAGATATCACATGCAATCAAACGCTATATTCGTCTGGGATTTGACATTTTACAAGGATCAGATATTGAATTAGCAATTGAAGGAATTCGTGGAATATCAGTGGCTCAATTGGAACCAGAACGCATTAAAGGTAAAAAGAGAAAAGTGGTTTAGTTAAAAATTGAATACACTATAAACATGTTATTTTTTATATTAGCTTTAAGTAAAAAACGAATTAATACTTTATCAGGAAATTCAAATTGGTTTTCATGGGAATGGCCTAATGAAGGAGAATATGCTGGATATATTTGTGCATGTTCTATGCCGAATATTGGCAAATGTAATTATTTTTCACCAGAAAAATTGGAAAAATTACAAAAAAAAGAAATACAAAAACCAAACCCCCAAGTTTCTCAGCACACAGTTCTACAGACTCCTTGGATTATTCCGTTACCAAATAAGTCAGGTATTGAACTGTTGTTTGTAATATTACTATATGACATCATTTTAAGGTAATCTATTAATTCTAGGAATTTTTCCTAATCGTCTAAATATGGATCAACTAAAAAATCAGCTTTCAAATCTGAAAATAAGCCATAAAAATATTGTTAATAGGTATGAATTAGTATCTTTATTAGAAGATGTTTTATCACAGAAAATAGAAAATACAGGTACAGTTTGATTTTAAGGAGAATGATTATCTTAGATCCTATACTAATTATAATATTATCATAGAAAATCAAATACTATCTACCGATATGTTGGATTCAAATGAAGAAATAAGGTAAGATTAGTTATGTCAGATAATCATTTTTTGTAAGAATTGCGATTAACATACCATAAAATTGAAGTGTACATCAGGAATTTCCGCTCAGGTTAGATTGGGCATTAAAGGAAAATCAAAAATTTGGAAAAAAGGGAGGTGGTAAAAGAATTAGTAAGCACATTGTAGTACTTCTGGAGGGTATTTTTTAGCAGGAAATTTAAATAAAAGTAATAGATATAACGCGCAAGAAATGTGGAATGAACTTATGAAATTGGCAGAGGAAGGTAGTTTAGAAGAAACTGATATTCCAAAAGTATCAACTATTCAAAATTGGATAGCTAGGTATGCCGCTCAACATAAATAAAATATGGCGCAACAGGCTGGACAATCTATGGTTAATAGGACTAATAGAAATGAATAATTTTAATAACTTTTTTTTTTTGTTTTTCTTTTGTTTATAACGTTTAAAATAAATATTTACCGGTATATAAATAATATTTTAATAAAAAATATCAATTTTGTGACTGTTACGCTTCTTGTAACTGCATAATTATAGCATTTTTTAAGCCTGGAATCCAGCGTCGCTAAAGAAAAAATTTTTTATCTAATCATACAATATAAAAATTATTGATGAACCTTAAATCCCCCAGTTTTAAGCAATTGATTACGTCATTTTCAGCCGGGGTTGTAATATAAATTTGGCTAGTTGCTTTTTAGGCAATATCACTAATTTGTATAACATCGTAACCTTAAATAGTAAGTATATGTTGATCAAAATTGTGAAACTAATAAATGATGACGCAATTTATCATTCAACATACTTCGGAACATTATTCTGTATCACTTAAAAAAAAAAAATTCCAGACAAATTAGCCTAAAAGTCATTTAAGGGATAATTAATTTGCAAAAATAATTTCCCGAAATTTATTAGTAGTTTTCACTGGTTTGGAAACGGATTACAAATTAACTCTCCAGAACTTTTCTGGACAGAATTTCGAAGGTGTTCCTTCAAAATTTTTTATTTTTATTTTTATTTTTATGAACGTTAACTAATGTTCAGTTTTGTTATTTTGTAGGTCTAGAACACCAAAGGTATAGGCTGGGTTCCATTTCAAAAGTACAACCTTCAAAATTTTTCTTTTTTTACTTTTTTTAACGAACACAACGTTATACTAATGTTTAGTGATGGGATTTTTTAATTTTTAACTTAATAACTATTTTTAATTTTAACTTAATAAGTACTTATTAAGTCAATAATTTAAATTAACATAGGATTTTTAATTTTTAAGTTAATAATTAGTCTTAATAATTAACTTAATAAGTACTTAATAAGTACTTATTAATTAAAAAAGATTTGAAATAATTTTAAGTTCCATCACTACTAACGTTTATTCTTTTCTTTTATTTTAGGTCTCAGATTACAATTTTTAGTAGAACTTCAAAAGTAATACTTCAAAATTCTTTTTTTACTTTCTTTAAAGAATGTTATACTAACGTTCATTTTTTTCTTTAGATCCCAGGTTGTTAGTTATATTTCGATGCTATTTGCTTCAAAATTTTTATTGTTTTATTTTTATTCAATTGGATTAAGGAATTTCAAAGGTATTTTTACTTTTAATATTATCTTATTTTGTTTTTTTCTAGTGAAAGGTTACTAACATGACTTCGATTTCTTCTCTTATAGGTCTCCAGTTTCGTGTGGATTTTTTTCTACTTTACTTGTTGTTTGTTGGAATTGAACTAACTGGAACAATGTTCTAAACCATTAACAACATAATATAGATAGATAGGGTAAATTAACGAATATAAATAATTTAAATATAATAATGAAATAAAAAATGTATATTAATTTTAATAAATAAATGAATAAATAATACTAATACATATAATAAATAAAATAATAATAAGAAATCAGGTTTCAGTGTAGCGAATTTACACCTGATATCATAGAAATATCAGATTGCTAGAATTCTTCTGAATTTATATTACACTTACCTGTTATGTTCTAACCTGAAAGTCATATGATTTAATCCTGATCTGTGTCAAGAACTGGTCATAAATCGGGTGAATCAATTAGCTGCCATTCAGGTTAAAATCAAAAATGTATAATAAGGCTATCGGATATATAAAATTTGCCTGGTAATCCTTTATTCAACTAATGCACTATATATGAAAAGTTTCTTGAAAAAGAAAAAGATTTAGAAATAACCAAATGTTTTTCAAAGAAAATTATGCTAAAATCAATTTATATGATGTTTGCTATGCTTTTAAAGTACAGAAAATTTTAAACAATATGACTGAAAAAATGAATAGTATTGAAGAAGCCTGCCATAATAAATTTAATAAAATTTTATCTAACTTCAATACCTTTATTAAAACTCTTCAAAATAAAATAGTCCAATATTATGCAATTGCTCAAAGATTTCAATTCAGGTCAAATTTGATTAGTTGAGTACATCATTTAGTTTATCCAATTTATCTATTAAAGTGAGTTTTAATTTAAATAAGAAAAAGTAGGATACTGTGAATTATGCATTTGAAACTGTAAGACATGAAATTTATGAACTTATTGGAAAAAAGGTTGGAAAAGAAACTGTAAAATCTTTGTTATAGTATAGGGAAATCCAAAGTTTAGAATAATAATATTATTTAGGGCATTGATACATATTACGTAATATATAGTTTAATATGCATCCCTTTTTTGTATGCCAGATTGGTAGCACATGCAATTTTCAAAAAAAAATAACTTAAAACCTTTTCCTTTAAAACAAAGCTTTTAAAACTTCAGAATAGGCATATTTTCATCTGCTCTCCAAGTTTACTTAAGGGTTGAAAGAAGGTTATAAATATTATTTTTAACTTTAAATATAAATGATTGATTTTTTGTCTTTGCTGAATATTTTCAAATATGGATTTGATGAAAAATTGATATTTTGTAGAATTTTACAAAACCAATGTTTGAAACCACTTTTGTCATTCTAATTAAATTTGCAGATCAGCCAAAATTACATATAATTAGTAATATTTAAAAATTATATGTTAATATATGTTATGAAATTTTTTTCTCACATATTTTTTGCTGCGTTACATATGCGCCATCAATCTGGTACACAAAAAACAAATGCGTTTAATATAAACTTACCTTTTCTCTCCTTGTCAGATTTAACAGCCAATCAAATTATTATATTATAAATATGATTTTATTGTATAATATAAGATTTTGACTATCTCTCTCCTTCCTTTTAATAATTACATAATATATGTCACTCCTCTTATAAGATAGGTAGATAGTAAAGAATTTAGTAATAGTTTAGATATTAACTTAGATAATAATCTAAAGTAGCAGAAAAAGAAATACTACTATATAAATTAAGGTTCAGCAATTTTTCTTTAAAATAAACTACTATTCCATTATTTTTTACTTTTATTTTTATTTAGCCAGCTAGTCCTTTCTTATATATTATTTTATAAAAGAATATAATAAAGATTTTACTTCAAATTTTTTAAATATATATATATATTTTATATATATATACTGTATATTTTTAAATATAAATTTTGGTTTTACTTATTAATGAAAATAATTTGTTTATATATGATTTATAATAAAAAAATTAAGCATCAAACTTCTTAAAAAAGAGAAAGCAAAGAAGTAACTTAATAGAATTCCGCTTACTTATAATAAAGGTTACTGTAGGAAATTAACCCTTTACTAATGATTTTTACCTTATTTTAATTCTTAATTTTATTGGTTAATGAGTCTAAAAAGAAAAAAAATCATAACAGCCTTCCTTTTTTAGATTTAATTTATCTATTTAAAGTAGGACTTCACAAACTTTTACATATAATTTTTACCTTAGGCCTGTAGGTGACCTTTATTAGAAGTAAGCGGGTTCTAATTTGATGCTAGAACTTGCATTAAATGATCTAAGATCTATATACTTATTCTCTCTTTGATAGCATTATACAAGAATCCTAAATAATACTAATATAGGTAATATCCTGTATGCAAAAAATTTAATTTTATCAATATTGATTCTAAAAAATAAAATTTATATCATTAGACTCATTTCATTAAGACGATTCCAATAGATCTAAGATGATTAAATTCTATTATTTAAAAATAGAGGTATATAGAATAAATTTTGAAAATACCCCTCAAATAAGTAAATTTTTGAAAATTTTATATAATGGCTAAGCAAATTTGGATGTTACTTATATTTAATTAGTATTGTTTTATAGAGTTCTATACCAGTTATTTTTAAATATTATCTATTTTACTTCAAATATTAATATATATTAGATGACAGGATTATATTAGCAAACTTCAACTTGATCAAAAACATTTTTACAAAGTTTAGCAAATTAAGTTAATAAAACTTTTATTTTCATTTGATAAATTGAAAAATACTTGAAAGTTTTTGAATTATTATATATATTAATTATAAATATTCTCTATATGCTTTATCATTTAATATAAGATTTATTTTATTCTGGTACCGGGTGTAATGTCAATTATATCATAATACGCAAGGCTATTATTTCCAAATCATATAAGTCCATATATTACTTGCCCAATACATCTCTCAAAAAAAATTAAAAAAAATTAATAACTTACTCATTATGTGAACGCTTTTTTTCATTCTGCCACAATGTCAGCAAATCACGCACATTAACCTTATTAGTACCAATAATCCACTCTTCATTACTCTGAAGAGTTGTTTCTTTTGCCCATTTATTCAGTTCATCATTATAATCTGTCGTTGTATCTGTCGTTGTATTTGTCGTTGTATTTGAGATGGTGGAAATGTATTTCTACCTTGATGATATCTTTTCAACATTCGTTCTTCCTCATCATCATTTTGCTTCTGTGCTATTTTATCTAGAGAAGGTTTAAGTTCTTCAATCTACGCATATATCAAAAGGCTCGTGAGTCAATTTGAATACACGTTTTCGTACTAAAAATTAAAATAAACTAGAACTAGGAAAACGGAAACCGTTAAAGTCCGTCGCGCTTTATTGATTAAAAAATACGTAACACCAAATAAAATAAGCAGTGTTACAAAATCATCAGTGTTACAATAAAAAGGAGTTATAATCAAAAAAGGAACAAACAGGG